>BJBW01011038.1:20819-43319 GCA_004320125.1 Scolopax mira | reverse complement strand
CAAATTACCATAATCTACTTGTATAGCAAATGAAACAATGACAGGTTAGCATCACTCCCTTATATTCAAAATTGCCAATATAAGATATCATGTAATATCGTAATTATACTGAGGGTTTTTGTTGTTGTTATTTTCTTTAACCATGTCATGCACCCAGAAGACTTGCATTCCATTGGGTAATTCCTTAATTAGGCAGATTTTTGAAACAAGAATTATGTACACAACAGACCGGAACGTCTCCTTTGGAGTCTTCCTAGTCTATCAGGTGATTGCATCATTAAGCCACACATGCTACGTAGTAAAAATCCTTATGAAAATTCATGACAGAAACATACTGAGCTTGATGCATGCTAATAAATGAGAAATATATAAATCCTGTATTTTAACTTTTAAACCCTCCAAACAATTATAAATAGAATAATTTCTTTACCAAATTTTATTTCTTAATTTTTTCAGCCATCTAAAAAAATTTGCTCTTCCAAAAGGATCTGTGGAGGACACATCTGAGTATCTTTCAACAAATTGCACCTTGTAATTGAGTTTACTAAATGTGCTTATAACATTCCTTCCACCCTTTTGGGTATCACAAAACACAGAGAAATAACCAAGAAAATGGGGATCTAACGAAACTTTTAGTTGTGTGTTTTGTTTTTTTTTTTTTAAGTGCATGATACACCACAAATTACAAATCAATGGACAAAATTTTATTTTTTGACTACGCAGTCTGAAAACCCAAAACCTTTCCCAGAAGAAGGAATTTAACTTGCTTGGTCTGCAGTACAAGCACTGCGAAGTGGTCGTTTTCTACAGAAATAAGACATTCATATAATGCATTTTAAATAGATGCAAATAGCATCTACAATTGACTGTGAAAACGTTAAAGGAAGAGACAAAAAGTACAATATTATGTATTTAAAAAAAATTAATGTAATCTTTTGATACTCTTACAAGCAGGGAAAAAATACTAAAATATGAATTCAAAAAAGTCTTTTCTGAAAAATGGACAAAAAAAAATCTCAAGTTCATAGAGAAAATGAATATATGCAAGATAGTAAGGATAACAACAATACAATCCCTGAATGCCTCAAAATCTTCATGGTTTAAAAGGCATCCCAATTTTCTCCAAAGGTGGTGGCATCTATGCAGTCGTCCATGGCTAATTTTACATGGAATGCAAAACGTTATTTAAATAGGACGGTGCATTAAACTTCAACTATTTCTGATGTAGCTCTCAAACTACAAACCTATCTTTCTTCTATTTTAATTTTAAAGTAAGTTAGCAAACACTTCCTTCTTAATCCCTAGAGACTATCTATAGAGTGACACAAACGCACAAATTTATGACAGAAACATAAATGCTCCTCTGAAGTAATGTGCAACATTAAGTGAAATCGTTTCCTGGAAAGATATTATAGGTATCTATATTTTATTTGCCATCTTAAACATATCTGGGTCTTTATGACCTTATTTTTAAAATGTATTTCCTTTTTACATTTCCTGGTGCAAATGGACTGCATAAATAAGCAATGTGCTATGAGGCTTCAGACTAGCCGATAAACCCTTTCAATTTTCATGCCAGCTTCTTCTTTTGTAATTCAAATCTGGCTGAAAACTGGCAGCTCTGAAAACTGAAACAAGCACTGCCACAAATACCTTGTAATGCTATCGACCTTGTCTGCCCATGCAGTGAGAAAGGGGGATGCATATGTGTCTGCAGTCATCCAGATAACACAACTCATTTTTTTGGGGGGATAACAGAAGCCAGACCCGGACTGTGCACCAAAAGCAGTCATTACCAGGCAAGCTGGAGAATAAGTCTCTTCAAAATACACAGCGCATTTAAAAACCATATACAGGGCTCAGCCACTGCTTTCATTACCAATTTTAATTTAGCTCCTTCAGTTTGCCAGCCAGATAAACTCTTTAGTGCTGTTTTTTAATCTATTTGCCACATTTTATGTTTAAGATTATAGTAATATGGGACAGGAGAAGGAATCACTTTTAGAGGAAATAAAGAAATAGATCCGCTTATCAGCGCCCATCAGAAAGTTCATTAATCAGCCAGGCTTTGTGCCCCCTAAATTGAAAGGTTAAATAATCCTCTCAGGAATATTTCTCGGCACCACCGCCAATTGTCCAGAGAGAAGCTGCCATTCACAGCGCTCTGGATCGGTGACAGGGTATTTTACCACCGCTTGGACCCCAAACAATGATGGACAAATGGCCTGGCTGACAAAGAAACCTTTTAGTACAAGGATGGAGAAAGGACCACAAGCTTTGAAGTGGGGTGGGGGAGGTGGGTGCGGGAAGGGGCAGGGGGGAGGAGGAGGAGGAGACTCGTGCACGGGGACACGTATATTGTATGTGCCTGTTTATCGCGCCCCGCGAGCGAGTGTGCACAGACACACACACACACACCCCCACGCATGGGCCCCGGCACACACGTCGCAGGGTGGTAAAACCGGGGGATGAACACAAGCAAAGCAGGGTTATATTTGCTAGGCAATACAACGGGGAGCCCAGCAAACTCCAAGGTTTTAATTTTTACTGTCATTCTAGGGGATTTACAGCTTCCTCCCTCTCTAACCTTTACGTCGTCTACTAATCACCTTTCACCACCACATGCAGGAGGAAGTACCACTTTTGAAACAACTTTCTTAGGAGAGCATTCTTAATGGATATTTACTTCTGAGATGATTTCTGTTCACAGACAAAATTGAAGTAAACAGACAAAATACAGTGCTGCTGTCGGAGGGGAGATGCCAAAGGAGGGGTGCATCAGTTTGCGAGAAGTGGGTTTTCCAGGGTACATTCTAAATAAACAATAATTCAAGATTTTTTCTTTAAACTTCCAGCAGCTAGGCTGCAATCCTTTACTGATGGACAATTCAACAGAAACATTTTCCTTACATTACCAACACATTAATCGTACATACTAATGTTTATCAATATCCTCAGATATTTTTTCGTGTATTCTCCACTGCAAAGCATGATATACATTCAGTAATATAATTATTTCTACCTAGCTTTATAACTAGTGACATTCATTCAGAATATGTCCTTGAAGAAACACCTGACAGTCCATTATATGATTATATATATTTATATATGCAACATTAACAAACAAAAGCTTTTACATGTCATTCTTGCACATCTATTTCTTTAAATAAGTCCATGAAGTTTTTATATAAATATGACTCGTGACTTTCTGAATATTGTCTATAGCATCTAGAAATGGATCAAAAGATGTCCAATTCTCCTCCCTCACATCCCATCAATATACCGCTGAGCAAAACTGTTTTCTCCAAACAAGTTTTGAGTGTCTCAGTGCCATTATCTTCCCCCCATTTCCCTCCTCAGACCATCATCAGAAAAGCAGAATTAATTTAACCAGGGTCTCATCTGCCATCAAAATAAATCAGACAGAAAGTGGATATCACGTGCAAATCCAGTGCCATTAATTTTAAAGCAGCAGATATTTCAGGGTTATTACAGCCCACAGAAACCCCTTGGTGCTGTGGACACTCAGGCACAGGTGCCCACCACGGTGTTTGTTAAGTGCTGAAGGAAGTTACAGCTTACAAACAGAATTAACTGCACAGTAAAGACGTAACATGAGATTACTTTCCATAAGTAATGGAGAGTAAGTAAGTAACTTTCCATAAGATGAGTAGTTACTAAAGGCAGAGAAAGTGTAAGTTTGAGGGCAGAAAAAAAAAAAACCAAAGCCAAATAGTTTTTGGAGTCGACGCTGCCTCTGAGCAGCCTTCAACCCCAGCAGCGACCGTCCATTTAGTGATTTAGTGCACATCTACCACCCGCTCTGCTCTAGAAATACCACCTCTTCCTGGAAATGCTGTCCCCTCTTGTCCCCGGAGCCAAATCTCTGCCCAGCATCACCTGGCACCCCCAGAGACACCGAGGGACCGGCCATGGGCACCCTGGGTCTGGGCGAGAGTACAACACTCAACAGCACCACCTGCACCAGGGGGGACAGCCGCAGGCATGGCCGGGGTGAGGGTACAACACCCAAGGGAACTGCTGCAGAAGGTTGTCAGCTCCTGAGGGCGATACCAGTTGGGCAGCGCAGCCAGGGCCTGTGATGGGGCTGCCGGGCGCGGTGGAGGATCCGTGCCCATCTCAGCTGTACTCACGGCTGTCTGTGTCCAACGCTAATGTAATCCAGAATTAACATTCATGACCAAGTCAAGACTGAAGGCCTGACTTCACCCCCCTGAAGCCACAAATTCCAAGGGATGGTTTCTTCCCCGGCCATAGGTGGGTACCTACAGCATATATACACACCTCATGTCAACCTCCAGCTGCTCGAGACTCCCCCCGTGCCAGGGTAAAGCTGTACCCCCATATGGCAGGAGGCTCCACGCCACCCACCGCTGTAAACGGGGTGTTGCTTACCTCTAATTCCCTTTATACCTGTTTTTTCAAAATTTGAAGTCAGAGCCAGGCTAAAACTGCCAATGGGACAGTAACTTTTCTACACACACGCCAGGAGCTAACAAGATGTGTTACTGTCGATGATAGACCCTCTCAGAATTAAACCGGTGAGTACTTTCAGGGACCCACTAACCCACAGATTATTAAGGCGATGGAGCACAACTTGAGGACGTCACGGTCCAACCTGCCCCGGCGCAGGGGTCGCTGGCGGCAGCGAGGGGTGCTGCTGTGGGCAACACCTGTACCCTGTACACCCAAAGCACCGGTACCATAGAACCATGGCTTCAGGACATGGAAACACACCATTCGGGGAGTGGACGCGAGTAAATGCGGCTCCTTATTAGGATGTTTGTGCCAACAGCTCGTGTAGATTCACGCTCTACTGACACTTCACGTTTTTTCCACTTGGCAATACAAAAATGCACCAAAATACATTTTATGTCACCCACACCCAAGTGTAACTTATATATATTTTGACATGTCTGCTAAATCACAGGTAGTTTCTTTTTCCACGTGGAATTTTGAAACCAATTCTAAGTTCTATGAAAATGCAGAAAAAACATCTGCACATCAAGTTCAGGAGAATAATTTTCACAAATATACTGTAAAAAATTATTCAGAAGAATTTTCAATAAGTTTCAGGGAACTTTAATCAAGTGTTCACACACAGAATTTACTGCAGAAAAAGGGCACAGAAATATTTAATATATTTTTTTCTCAAATAAACTCCTGCTTTTAAAATGCACGGGAAATCTCATTCTAGCTTGAAAATTCTGTTTTCCTTATTTGGATGGTTAACATTTAAAATAGTAAAAATTATTTAAATAATTGCATAGTTTCACTTTTTCATACCCAAGGGATAGGGAAGTGAAAATTTTTACCAAATCTGAAAGCACCAAAGAAAAGATCATCTCAGTCCTTTGGGTTGAGAGCAGAGCAGTTACGTATACGACGGGGAGACGTTTGAGCAGTGACTCTTACCATGATTACCCTGTTTTCTGTTTAATTAACCACTTACCCAATAGTGCTGGTGTAGCACAACAATGGGTGTGAGGGCAGATTTGGCATGTGCAGGGCAGAGGGGGGGTGCACAGGGGCATTTTTGGGGCGAGAAGAGGGGATTCCTGCCCGGGGGTCTGCGTGGGCAGGGGCAGGTCTCCCCGCAGGACGCTGGCACAGCACTGAGGAGGTGTCACACACCCCACCGCAGATTTAAATATTTGAAATACGAAAATATAATAATGATCCCCCCACGCTCTTCTCTCCTCTTCCCATTTAAAGGCAGGGCCAAAAGGTATCGCTTTATCAGGAGACAGAGTTCCTTAAGCAGCAGTAATGGACGTACTGAACTCAGGCGTCCTCCGAAGGATGCCGCTTCTCAAAGACACACGCTTCGAGGGGGTTATTTGGAACCCCAAAGTCAGAGTGATGGGGAGCCAGTCAAGCTTTCTGTTTGCCCCCAGTCCCAGAACTGTTTCCAGAAATGTATCCCCCAGCCCCCTGATTTCCTGCTTCCAGAAATACATCAAAACACATTTTCTGGCTGAGGAATAACCCCTGGTTTAAAAGCACCGAGTATGTGATTTTCTGGGGAGGTGGGTGATGCCAAGGAGAGAAGGGATGGTCCCTGCCACACTCGCAGCAGGGAGGGGAGCGGCAGCCCATGGGGGTGGTTCATGGAGCCCACCCAAAACCTCCCCTCGGGGGGTGCAGGCTCTGAGGGTTCCAGGTCCGTCGTGGTGGAGGCAGGGTAACGACCAGCGCCCGGCTGTGGGACAGGCCCCGAGTGGGGACCCGTCCCGTGGCAGAGGCACTGGGCACCCCCACTCTGCCCCGGGACGGGCAGCGCAGGGCAGGCACCGTCTGGCGTCTCAAAGACAGACTGCTCCCAACTTTCTGCCTCAACTCTGCTGACACACAAAACCCCCTCATTGTTCGGTACTCGCAACTGGCACGGGAGATTAGTTAAAACCCAGCATTTTCGTGAAAAAGAAAGCTCTACTCAGAGTTTAGAGTAAATAGTTTATAACTATTTTTTTCGGTGTTATAGATACATATAAAGTTATTGCGCCTATGTCTTTTTCCTGTAATATATTAAATACAATTTTAAAGTAAAAATTGGGGAAGAACACTGTCTACCACACGTACCGAAAGTGATAGCATGTGCTTTGTACTCACACTTACACTTATTTCAGGACCTGAAATTCTGCTTTCTGTAAAAAAAAAAAATTGCAGAAAAAGTACTGTTTTTTGCGAAATTTGATCTCTCTGCAACAGAAACAAATCTTGTGTTCAGGTTGACATAATGCGGGACACATTATATGTCTTAGGGGAAATGAACAGACAGTGAAACCCCCTCCGGCACCCGTGTGCCCAGCAGGTGGGTGTGTGGGGCAGGCACTCCCCAGGCACCGCTCTCACAGCGCTGGGACCTGGGGCTGAGCAACGCCAACGGATGATGTAAAGGCAAAATATCCAGGACCGGCCCTACCTCCTCCCCTGGCCGACGAGGCCAGCACGCCTTTCCAGAGAATGGGGAATCTGGAACCCGGACCCCAAGGGCGCCGTTCCCCAGCGTGGGGTCGGGGTCACGGTCCAGGTGCTGGTGCTTCCCCACCCTCTGTGGGAGGCAGAGCCGTCCTCACCCTAAATTCATGTCCCCGGGAATTTTGGGGTTGCCTCCACTAAGAAATACCCCACCGAATATCCCGCTACTGACGTGCTGACATGTGAAGGCTGTGACTCCAGAACAGCCAAAACCACACTGTCCATCGCACAAACAGAGCAGTATTTTTACTACAGTTAATAAAATCAAGCTTAAAGCACCCGGAGAGAGCCTGGCCCAAGCGGTGACACACTGAGCAGGGACCGGATGGTGCGGTGGTGGCAGCCGTCCACTGAGCCTCTTCGCAGCCCCTTCCCTGAGCGGGGACCCCGGGCTCCATCTCCCCCTGAAAACTCCTCCACCCCCGTCCCTCACCGCATAACCCCCCTGAGCTGCTCTGGAGCACAAACACTCTCGCCCTCAACCTTAAATATATTTTTTTAGCTGGAGTCATACTTTAAATTTTCTCTTTCTGAAAGTCACATTTTCAAGGACACACAAACTGACTTTAAGCAAGATAGCTTATGTTTTCATTTCAGAAAAAAAAGTGGCAGGCCAAGAGGAATTTTAATAATGCACACAAAGAAATCTGAGCGCAAAATTTAAACACAAAAGGTGCATTGTCCCTTCATGTCTTTTACGCACAGAGGCCAAAACCAGCCAATTCCTGGTTCACCTTCTTTTATGTAAGTGGATTAAAAGTAAGATTAACAAACCGTCAAAAAGCATGTTAAATGATAGCTCCTGCTAGTTAAAAATTCTAAATGGTTCTAAAACTCTGTTGGTGGCCATCTTGGCCAAGGAACTTTAATATAAATGAGAGTGGTGAAGGCAGGGGACAGGGAAGGAGTCCCGAGCAGTACCAGGGGGAAGAGGTTATTAAAAATGAGCAGTCTTCACAGAAAGAAAACATCAAATTGGAGCAGGATTTCTGTTCTCACGTGTGCATCTGTACTGACAAACACACTATAAAAATAAAAACTGTGCTCTCTCTCCATTTTGGGGAGGGAGTGTCACCCCTCGGTAGGTGTTTGCTGAAGAAGACACTGACACCGCAACACTAATCCCCATGTGGCTGCACACCCGCACCCCGGCTGCACGCTCACCCCTTGGGCAGGAACCGCCGCAGGCACCGCTGTTTGTCTGGCAACGCCGCCACGGCCACCGGCACGTCCTGCTGCCACGGGCAGGGGGTGGGTGGTGCTGGGGGGGACACGGACAGGGGGACACCGCTTTGTGCCCAGTGCAGAACACAGGTCACGCTGCCCTGGAAATAGATTTCCTCTTTATTCTCTGGCGATGTTGCCTGTTGGATGGGAACGTGGCAGGTCACGCAACGCCTGCCCCCTGTTCCTCCAGCCACGGGTCGGGAGCAGGTCTCTGGGCCAGTTCGGGTGCCATGGGCACAGGGTCCCTTCCACATGTGATGTCTCCACAAAGGCAGCCCCATCCTGCTGTACCCCTGCTGCTGGCAGACCCTGTGTTCGGGGAGAAGGGCCGAGCCCTGGGGAACATACAGACCCCACAGGCAGCCCCCATCCCGGGGTTGTCCAGCGCCCGTTCCCAGACACTGGACAAGGACCCGATGAAGTAGGAACTGCCACCGGACACGCAGGGAGCCATCGGACAGCAGACCAAACTTGGGCAGATGAGATTGCATTTTTCTTAAGATATACTGCAAAAATGAACCAAATGAATCAAACTCACAATGTGCCTAAATGTCACAAGTTTTTCCAATCCTTTCCTTTTCATACATAGAGGGCTATAGACTGGCCTCCACTTGAGGACAAAATATTCCATAAATGCCTCTACCTTTACAGCTGAAATCCAAAATGACTGGAGACAGGAATGAGAAAGGGCCAAGAATTCTGGGGATGCAAACTCTCTGCCAAGAGCACCCCCAGTATCCTTGGGTGGGTATGGTGGGGGGAAATGGCATGTCCTTTGGAGCACAGATCGAATTTCCTGGGGTTTTGGAGCATTTAGAAAGACAAAGTTGTAAACTAAGCTTCCTCATAATCTAGAACAAAGAGCTTTGCCAGGCCTTCAAATACCTCATCTGTGAAAAAATTACACGTATTATTATTTACACTGCAGTGAGCAATGGTCAGAACTGTTTATCCTCGGTCTGCACACAAAATCCTGGTGTTACTATTTCAGTTGATAATAACACCTTCGATAAATGTAACCAGGTATCAAAACCCACCTATTTATTCCAAAAAGATACCTATATGAAGCAAAACCTAAAATATGTTTTGACAAATGTAACTTCCCTCCTCTGATACAGGAGAAATACAGAGAACGGGCACAATGAAAATGATTTGTAAAAGTTTTAAATCACCATCTTAAAGAGGTTATTAAATATTATTTTAAACCTCAGTGGGAATTGGATTGTTCTGCTGACTTTGATTGGTTTCTTGCAGAGTAATTTTAGTTAACAGAGTTGAAAGAACAAGTTTAAAGAAAGTAACTTCATCCAGTTATAAAGCTTTGATTATCATAGAGCCTTTAAATTTAAGCTTCATTGAATACAATATGATAATCTTTTTTCTATCAAAAGGCAAATTAAAATATTCTGCTTATAATAATTTTTGTCATTTCAACTGCTCGTGAGACTTCTTGCACTGGCAGTCTATTTTGCTTGGACTAAGACATTTCTGCCCATGTAACAAATTATTTGTAATGTGCCAAAATATGTCACCACAGCTAACGTAAACAAAAACCCACCACCATCCATAACAGCAGAATGGTTTTATTATTTAGTCATTGTTCTAGTCAATCCCCGTTTCTGTGCAGGGGCTACCAGGAGTCAATAGATGGCAGTCCATCTCTTAGGAAAGAGCCAGATAATGAATAAAATCACCAAAGCTTCACAAAAGAGAAAGGTGGAAGGCTGTGTGGTTTTTCACAAGCATTCACAGTAATTAACTAAGAATACTTTATAGAATTCAAAACATTTAGACAAACTTTGTCATGGCTGTCTCCAAGTAACGTTATAAAAAGTCATTTATTACAAACCCAAATGCCTTGTTTTATTTGTGCTTACAAGTACCTGCATGTGTGACACTTGTGATCAAATTACCAAAATCAATTTAAAAGTACTGATTCTATCCATGGTGAAAGCACAGGAAAAACTCACCGTGGCCTCAGTCTGCTAAAAATCAGACACAGCAACAACCACAACAGTAGTTATTTTGAACTTCTGTTATTTTTCCTTTAACAGTTATCCTGTTGTACAGAAATATTTATTCTAACCTAGCAAAATTATAAACTAATTTCTGCACTTGAATCCTACCACGCTGATATGAGAGTAAAAGATCCTAGCATTTTAGTTACTTTTCTACATATTTATATAATATACATTGCTCTAACAGAAGTTTTGATTCTTGTGAGAACACTATTTGCTTCTGTTCTGCTTTGTGTACAAAAGAGAATATTTAAATGGAACAATAAAAGCTGAGACTTGTACATTTAAACAATTTTGATAATGCAGTTTCTTGGGGTATAACTTATTTTAAATATCAAGCATGTCTTTTACCACACAATTTTTTAAATTGCAGGCTTAATCTGGCTACTAATGTCAAAGTGAGTCTTCCAAGCCAAAAACCAGAGAGGTGCAAAGCATTTCCCACATATCAGAAATCTGGATTAATTGCAGATAATTTGTAGTTCATGGCAAAATGAAAAAGTATTTATCAGTAGCCAGGGCCTGACTCAATGCCAATTTATCTGCGCGTGCTCACATTTGACTACATTTCAAAATGTCCCTAAAATGTACTAAGTATTTCCAAATGGGTGCTTTTAATAATACATTTGTATTCATAACTATTACATTTTCTAAGAAGAGCTTATTTTGACAAATGTTGTCAGCTTTATACTAAGTAAATTGTAACTTCAGAACGGTTTCTACAAAATTCACAGATAAAATTTTCTACCTCAGACACCTCATTTTCTGTTCCAGTAACTACTGGGGCAGGTTTAGGCTCCCCCACACTTTTAAACAAAAATAAATATTTTCTAAGTGTTGACTGCAACTCACTTTTAGAGGAATTTTCAATCGCAAGCAAGACTAAAATCAATTAAATCTTAAACTTCAGTAAAAAGTAGAACCCAACATCTTACTGCATCTAATATACCTATCTGGTTATTAGATTCTAAATATCATAAACATTTCAGAAATTGTTTTTACATGCACCCTTAGGGATTATAATGAAAGATAGTATTTACCTTCTTCCTTCATGCAATTTTAAAAAAGCAATCAAAAATGCTCACTGAGTACACCTTTGCTCATAATGTTTTCTTTTTTAAAGTCTATACCAATTCTGTTTAAAATAAAAGCAAATGCTTAGTTAAGGTGGAGGATTTCCAAAATAGATTTTTGTTTTTAAATCATTATGCAGAAAAAACAGGCAAGATGTTTTAAGCACAGGTTTCCCTCATCATTGAACTTAGAACCAAAACCACTAAAAAGAGCATTCCATTGCCATGAAGCAGTGGAGGCAACAAAATTATAAAGCACATTCTATTTATTGCTCAAAAGAGAAAGTCCATAGACCCATAGAGAAAAGTAGTGGATAAACTTTTCTACTGTGTTCTGAGTGGACAGCAATGATTAATTATCTGAAGCAACTAAATACATAGGAGGCTGATCTGGATAGCAATGACAGCAAAGATTCAGATTAACAGCAAAAATCATATTCTTTAAAGGTGTTTTTATGTATAATAATTTTATAAATGAATATACTGAAGATTTGGGATACCAATCCATTGAAAATTGTCTTAATCAGGAAAATATTGTTCCAGGTATCAGTATTAGCCAAATTTGAACGCATTTTGTTTTATTTTTATCTCTATTTTACATATGAGGAAAAACCCTAAGTAATACACTGGTGCAATTCACAAAGTTTTATTTTCTTGTTTTAACGATTAATGATAAACTAATGCAGGCCAAAGAAGAAGTTATAGCTATAGACTCACCAATTAGAAATTATCTGCAAAAGTTTGTAAAGTGTATTTCTCAAATTAACATCTACAATCTAGCTGAGATATATTTTACTCATTTAAAAAGAAAGCTTCGTCACACACAGTGATTAATACCCCAGTGATATTACTGGGATGTCTGAGATGGGATTATTGTTTCTGCTATGCTTCTCAACTTAAAATTTAACCCTCTTTATATGTGTAAATGTAGTAGTCACTGAGAGGAGAGAGTGCTTCAAGGCACTCATTTAATGATTACAGTATTAAAACGAAATCATAAGTTCTAAAAATGTTTAAAAAATAGTGTTTCATTGCATTCTTCAGTTCAAAAACTCTTCAGATGTTTATTATCTTCTCGCTGAAGATGCTTGTCTATATTTTATGGTCAGCAGTTCACAGAAGAGTAAATAGGTTGGGTGTAGAAGAAAATAAAAAAGGTGTTTCTACTTACTGTTAGGTGATACTGCCTCCATATTTCTGGGCAAGCCTGGAAAATAAAAATATTGATCAGCTAGGAGCATGAAACAAGGTGCTTTACAGCCTGTTGGTTTTGGCATAACACAGTATCCACCGGTGTCGGTCACAGGAAAATAAGAAGCTTAACTGAAAGGGTCTGCATTTCAGCTTCAAAAACCTGGCTAGACAGTTTAATTGAATTTTACACTGGTTTAACACACTCCCTGCCATTGTCAGAAAGCCAGTAACAGTTTTCTCTCACCCCTTCTTCTCTGAAGGTTAGAAGTTTGGGAGAGTAATGTGCTTTTAACTCTAGTAAGAATTAATGCTGAAAAACAAGCAGGAATGAATTTAAATTATAAATTTTCTGTCATCTTAAATTTACATAATGTTTTGAAAATTAAATAACAAAGTACCTTCCTTTCTGCAGGAACAGAAATATTTTAGTACTTTTGTACATATCTCTGTCCTAATCAAAATATAATTGTTACATGTAATAATCCTCAGTAGCCTGATGTCAGATGAGTTGTAAACAAGAACCATAACAGATTGCTTTAATGTTTCTATTTTTACAATGGCTTGATGAACTTTTCTAAATTTTTTTTTAATTTTATTTTTTTAAAACTTTCCAGACTCGCACAAAAACTTCTAAATGCAGCCCATTGTAAAAAATTTTACAGAGCAGATTTTTGAATCCCAGCAGTAACACAATAGACCTGAGGAATACATAAAAGACAGAAAAGAGGAAAATGTGGATCTTCTTCTTTAAACAAAACCAGAATTTGAGACAGAGGTTACTCTGTCATGGTTTCTTAATATTTTTACAAAATTTACAACACTTCTGCCTTCTCCTATCACCCGCACACCATAAAGAGATGCAGAAATAGTGGCATTTTGTCTGTTAGCCATTTTAGTGTTTAAGAGAGCGTGCACACAGCTACTTCAATAGAGGTCTCTCACTTCTCTTTAAAACATTTACCCTTTTATTAAAATAGCTCCGTAATCATTAGAACAATTAGCAATTTGGTTTGCCAATCTCAATTTTCAGTATTTCAAGAAGAAATATTAGTTATTCTATGACTTCTACAAAATATGCTGTAGCTCTAATTTTAAACATTGAAGCCTCATGACTACTTGCAAATGAATACTATTAACATTTCTTTAGATTTCGAATAAATTTTTCATTCATGCCTAAATTCCTGCCTTCTTTTATTGTGACGAAGCACGTTAATTAAAAAAACCCCACCCAACAACAAATATTAGCAACTGAGTCTCTCAAAATATAATCCAAGTTTCTGATGGTCACCCCACGGCAGACACAGCATGTTTTCCCTGGATGTGATGGAAATTATATTATTTATTATTCATTCCGTCAGTAACACAATTTTCTGGAGAAAAATCTACAATCTGTTCTGTGTAATGGCTCGACATTTCTCCTCTTACTCAAATACAGCATGTAAATATTTGAGTTTTATATTAATATTTCTATAAAGGAAATGTGTGAAGTGCCTCACACATTTCTAACAGGAACAGACCACGACGCCTGGCAGTTTGCGCGCGCTGGAGCCGTCTTCCAGTGCAGACAAAAGGATTTTCCTCCTCTAACTTACGGGGGATTCAGTGGCGCGACATATAAACACTCTCTGGCGTATAAAAACACTGTTCCAGAGACCTTGCCTTCTCTCTCAAACCGGCAAAAGGCTTCAGCCGAACAGGAGACCTTTGCTGGCTTTGCGCAGGGGTAGCAGACAGTTATTTATACATTAGTTCTGGATAGTTTTCGATTACCACAGTGTCCCCAGACTAATATGGTTGAAAAATCGCAATCAATGAGTTGTCACATACTGGCAAAATGCCACTCTGTGATATGACCTTTACTCACACAGCAGCTATTTAATAATAATTAAAAAAAATTACTTTATTTTTGAATACTAGTTGAGTTGTTTTTTTTTTTTTCCGCTCTGGACACAAATACATCCCTTGCAGCGAAAACCTGTAACTGGGAGCAGGGATGGGCAGTTGGCAAAGCTCTTGCCACAACACAGGGAGGGGGACGGTCCTCCTGTCCCACAGCCCCCTCAGCGCTGATTTTATAGTCTTTAAGGGTGTTTTAAGGCTGTGGGAAAAGTTAAGGGAGGTAGGAAGAAGGTGGCAAGGGGAAATTGGCAGAGCATATTTCTTCATTCAGATGGTGATTCAGTGCAATACTTTTGACCATCACAATGATCATTTACCAACTTCGGGAGTTGAATACAATAGTGGAAAATGGATGCCCAGCTAAACAACAGCTTTTTAGAAGCAATGCCTTTAACTAGGAGACCTATTACCTTGTATCAGCTCAGAGTTATTGTCTGTATCTTCTATCATGGAATGACAAAAAATATAATTAACAATTACTACTGAATACTGGCTTCTCAAATGAAGCAAAGAGGGTCGCCATGGAAGAGAGCATAACCAAATACAACAACCACCGAACCCGTGATCTTTCTTATTTATTTAAAAGTACTTAACCATGAATGGCCCTCATTTAAAGAAAAGCCCTTGTGGTATACAAGTACGATGGCAGCCTGATGAACTACATTAAAATAAAATTGCATTTATTTCCTGCCCCAGTGGTCTGACCTTACCAGCATTTAGATGTACCAGCACAAAAGCTGCCAGCGTCCCTGCCCGCGGGAAGCGCCGGCGAGGAGGCTGCCCCACACCTTTCCCCACCGCTGCCCGCCCTTTGCCACGCACAGCTGATGGGCAATTAACTGTCCCAAACCTGTCTGGGTTTTTTTCTTTGGTGTTTTTTTTTGTTTGGGTTTTTTTTTTTGGTTTGGTTTGGCTTTTTTGTTACACACACACACACACACACAGCTCCCCAAATCTGCTGGTTTTTTTGCTGCAGCCCAAATTTGGTTACTCTGGAAGGGCAACTATCCACACCGAGCCTGCTACAGCTGAGGCTGCCACACGAGACGAATCCAGGCTGGATCCTGCGCGTTTTTACCCGTATTGAATTTTATCAGGTGCTAATTATTGTTTTACCAGAACAACGGCTTAATGCATCTGTTGTTTAATTCCCACTTCCCTATTCTCAAACGTGAACATCAAAGAAAATAAAACACTCAATCTCCAACAGCCCCTGACAGCAGACCAGGACTCGAGTGCTCAATAGACAAGGCCCTTGCCACCAGTTCTCATATTTCCACAACAATGAGCAAACACAAAAACAGCACTAAGCGGCCTTTCCTCCTTTCCGCTCCCGTGGCCGGTGCCTGCCCTGTGCGGCGCGGGCCGCGGCGGCCCTGCTGGGAGCCGGCCGGGGCGAGGATTAGCCTCGCTAACATGCGGGCGCTCGCCCACGGCCAGCGGCAGCCCCGCTACTGTATTTGGCGTATGAATAACCAAAATGCACGCGCTGACAGGAGACCGGGACGGGCCTGCGGCTCCCCGGGAGAAAATGTAGCTGTGATGAGTGACAGGGCTTTCAGGAAATATGTTCACAATCACAGACAGTGAAGGCCATGACCTAGATCGTTTAAGAGCTTGTCTTGTCAAATTATCAAAAGCTTCTTCCTCTCTGAATAAAGAGTGACATAAGTGAGTGTCAGAAAGCTGCAGGCTGACAAGCCAAGCATACAATAACAGCATGCACGTCACATACTTGCCGAACACCGCCACGGCTAGCGGCAAATCTTAATGAGAGCGCGGCTGGCCCAGGAGACTTGGGTCCCTGCTGGCACAGCTACTCATCTCGCAAAAATCCTTCAGCTCCAAGTCAGTTATGGTCTGACACGACGACTACAATTACTAAACACAACTTTTTAACAGAATCCTCTGGTGCTTTGTCAAAGTGGCGGCTGCTAGGAGCTGCCCCGCCACAAGCCACCACAATAAAACAAAAGATTTGCCAAAACACACACTTTTCATCACCTCCGCATGGGAACTGCCGCGGAAAACAGACAATGCCTCCCTTCAAAACCGCTCCCGCACCAGCAGATGTCGAGACCTCTCCCTGGCGCAGACGGCCGCCACGGCGCAGGCAGAGGTAGTCAACTGCCGGCGCCGGGCAGGCTCCCGGCAACGCCGCCTGACGCCTACCCTTGGGCGGACATGGCCTGACCATGGGCCTGGAAACGGGGAAGGAAGGGCAAACCCTGCACCATGAGGGACATCTCCCTCTGCCACCAGCCACATCCTGGCCCATGGTGGCCACGTCCCCCCTGCAAGCACCGGGAATGACAAAGGCAGAAGGAAATCTCTGGGGAGAGGGGCAGCCAACGGCAGGTGGGGTGTCAGGAGGGGTCCCCGGGAAGGAGTGCTGGGTGCAGGAGGCCTGGGTGTGCAGACATGGCGGTGTCTCCCTTCACGCCCTGGGGCCAGTGGGGCTGGGACTGCAGGGACCTGAGCTCTGCCGGCTGCGGCTCCAGGGTGAGCTGGGGCCGACCACTGGGCATCCGCAGGCCAGGTGCACAGGGAAACCCCATCCCACCACCTCTACCTGTCCCCTGCCCCAGCACCCTCCTTGTGAAGTTCTGTTCCCAGCCTGTCAGGAGACAGGCCCCACGACACCCTCCTGACTGCCACCCAACCTGCCAATGCAGGATGATGTCAGTACGGGGCTCTCGGCTCATACAGAGATAAGTACATACACATACAGATACACACATCCCTAGGAGCACACAGCACTGGAGGTGACGGATGTGCCCTTTTCCAGAGGGACAAACAGCCACCCCTGAAACATCTGAACAACTCTGCTGCCTACTCTGCCGAGATCTTCCCCAGGAGAGCACACGCAGATGAGCTTCTTCTAACTCCTCTCCATCTAAGGAGACTCCATACATTCTCTGGGCTGTTTGAGGGAAAGTGACTGACTTAACAGATAGCCAATGTATTTTCCTGAAAATGTTTTAAATAACTTTGAGCATTTCTCAAATCAAACTAGGCAAAGTGCCTTGAGTTGCCTTATGTTCACTTCTGGATAAAGCTGTGACCATGGAGAGTCCCTCTGAGACAGACTGGGCACAGGAGCTGCTTCTGCATCCTTTGTGCACAACAAAAGTGAGTGAACTTTCTAGGAAAGACAAATTAAAACTTTTCTTGAGCATCCAAGTAACAACTGAAAAGAAATGAGGGAATATATGTGTCTTTTCCCCAAGACTGTACTAAGATCTGCTGCATGAAGGCTGCAGTAGCATTTGCAGAACTCCAGGGAACGCTGGACTTGCTCTGCCCCAGGCTCAGAGCAGAACCTGAGGTCTGCTCCCATGGACACAAGACACTGCCCCACAGAATTATCACCATAGCTGAGTTTGGTGAGACACCTTCAGCTTTCCTGTGCTGGACTCCTAATTCGTTACAGAAAGTAATTAGCAGAGGCACAGACATATAAACCTGTTATGATCAGTTTACATCACCATGGTCTCTAACTGCAGCCATAAGATGATGCCTCATGGAGCTTAAAATTGGAGCAAGCAGACATCCCTCCCCTAACACTCCTCCATGCCCATCTGCTTAAGACCAGTGACTGCACGAGCTGGACAAAGTTTCCATAATAACCTTCATGGAATGTTCAATAACCTTCCATGGATTTCTCTTCCATGAACTAGTCCCATCTCCTCTGGAAGCAGAGCAGACCTCCTGCACCCCTTGGTAAGGAGCCTCACAGGTCTGCTGCTTATTGCACCAGGAGTCACCTCCAGTCTCTTCTGAACCCACCTCCTGCTGCCTTCCTCATATGCCCCCTAACTCTTGTACTGGAAGAAATGACAAACAATTGATCGTTAACCAGCGTCTCCCATCATGGACGATTTTGAAGCTCTTTTCAGATCCTTCCCTCTGTCCTCTCTCTTCCAGACTGAAGAGCTGTAGCCATGCTGAAGGACACAGAAGAGAGGGACCAAAGTTGCACCAAAGTGCTATTCTGTCAATTCCTAACATTTCATCTGCTTTTTTTTTCCCCACAGCTTTTGAACACTGAACTGATATTTTTGGGGGACTGTATCTAATAACTCTAAAATTTGAGTCCTTTATGGTCACGGTAAGCTCAGATACCATCAATCCACATGCGAAAATGGGATTATTTTTCCCTGGCTATTTCACTTTACATTTACTGCAACCCAAGTTTATCTGCCGTTCTCATTGTCATTAACGGAGCAGGGTCAAGTCGGAGGTTTGTAACCAGCAGCGTCCCCCAGTGGTCAATACTTGGCCCAGTCCTGTTCAACATTCGTCAATGAGGGGACAGAGTGTATCCTCAGCAAGTTTGCTGATGATACCAAACTGGGAGGGCTGGCCGACACTCCGGAGGGCTGTGCTGCCATCCAGTGTGACATGGACAGGTTGGAGAGCTGGGCAGAGAAGAACCTCATGAGGTTCAACAAGGACAAATGTAGGTTCCTGCACCTGGGGAGGAAGAACCCCAGGCACCAATACAGGTTAGATCTTCTGGAAGCACTACTGAGGAGAAGAATCTGGGAGTCCTGGTGAGTGGCAGGATTTCCATGCTTCAGCAATGTGCCCTTGTGGCCAAGAGAGCCAATGGGATCCTGGGCTGCATAGGAAAGAGTGTGGCCAGCAGGTGATTCTCCCCCTCTACTCTGCACTGGTGAGGCCACAACTGGAATACTGCATCCAGTTCTGGGCTCCCCAGTTCAAGAGGGACAGGGAACTACTGAAGAGAGTCCAACGTAGGGCAACGAAGATGATTAAGGGATTGGAGCACCTCCCCTACAAGGAAAGGCTCAAAGAGTTGTAGCTCTTTAACCTCAAGAAGAGAAGGCTGAGGGGAGACCTTATCTATGTTTACACGTTCCTAAAGGGTGTGTTGAAGGATGATGGATCCGGGCTCTTTCCAGTGGTTTCCAGCAACATGACGAGAGATAATGGGCACAAGTTGGAACATAGGAAGCTTCACTCAAATATGATGAAAACCTTCTCTACGGTGAGGGTGCCAGAGCCCTGGAACAGGCTGCCAAGAGGTCATGGATTCCCCTTCTCTGGAGGTTTTCAAGATCTGCCTGGATGCTGTCCTGAGTGATGTGCTCTGGGCAACCCTGCTTTAGCAGGGGAGTTTGACTAGATGATCTCTAGAGGTCCCTTCCAACTCTGTCTAATCCATGAATCCCTTCGTTTCTTACAGTCCCTGGGCAATACTTCACAGTTGGCTCACAGCACCAACGCTCTAAATAATTCAGTCTTCTCAGCAAATCTTGTCACCCTATTGTTCACCCTTTTACATGTCACACTAGCATATCCTACCTTTATCTTCTTATTCCATGCCTGTTTAGTTGCCTTAAAAGCTTTTTGTCAGGAACTTTGTCAAATGCCTTTTGGAAATTGTAGACTATGTCAACTGGATCATGTTTGCACACACGTTTGTCGACCTTCTCCTTTGAGGAACTCCAGAGATTTCTGAGAAGTGTGATTTTCTTCACAAAAGTGATCTTGCATCCCCCTGCGTATATCATATTTATATATCTATCCCAACACGCTGCTGCTACTGCATTTTATGGCAGTTTTCTTGGTGTGCACGTTGGGCTGGCAGGTCTGGCTGCCCAGCTCTCCCCGCACCCCTCTAAAGGATTGTCGCTGCATTTGCCACTCGGCTTCAATCCCGACACAGAGCAAAGGGTTACACACTATCGTCCCGATGCAAGCGTTCACCTCCCGGCCCCTCCACAGCTTGTGGGTAACAGTTACCCACCTCCGGTGGTGAGTCAGTGTCCGCAGGTCAGCAGTAACCCCGACATTCTCTTCCATTTCAGAGGGGCTCTCTGACGATTCCCTCCACAAAGTCAGATTTCAGTGTGGGAGCGTCCCTGGTTTCTCCCACGATGAGCGCTGGATGCCGAAACACTGTATTTAGGTTGTCATCAATGGCTCTTTTTTGGCTGCGCGTTCCATTCACGCCTCGATCATCTGTTGGCCTCACAGGCTCCTTGTTCTGATGTGAAGAACGATTTACTGTTGGTTTTGATTCCTTTGAGAAATGCCCCTTGAACTCTTTTTAGCGTCATTTCTGCACTTTCACATTTACTCTGCCAGAGCTCACCATCCTTTCCACTTTCTTCATTTGCAGACACTCGCCAGGTTTGGCAGGACACCCTCTCACTTTTCGCAGCTTCTCTGACCCTGCTCTGTCCCGCAGCCTCCCCGTCTGCTGCGGTTCTGCTGCGCCGCCCTCTCCCCTTCCCAGGACGGGACCCGGCTCCCACTGCCCAGCATTCGCTGCAGAAGCGCGAGAGAACTGCCCCAAAGCCCAAAGACTTCCCATTTAAGGTGGAGCAAATGAGCAGGAAAAATACATGCTGTGATGTTCCTGATAATCCACACAACTCAGGTAGGATTTAAATTGTGGGACGATAGAGGACTCATAAGTTTTTAAAGAAAATTACTTTATGAGAACTGGCTTAATAAAATCTGTAAAATATAAAAGGTGGCAAGAGACAGAAAGAAAAGTTATCTAAGGTTACAGTTCTAACTGCTTACCAGAAAGGGCTGCAGAAATACACCATTCTTTAAAGAAATGGCACTGTGCACACGTGAGCAAAAGTGCAGCTGGAAGATGAAGGCCAATTTTGTATGTCTAACATTCAAATATCAAAATAAATACTGAGCCCAATCCCCAGAAAGCCCAGTCCCCAGAAAGTCCCCAAGAAGGCAGAAAGGTGAAGGGACGTCTCTTGTGACTGACTGACAAAACACGGGGTCAATACTCCCATCGAAAGGCAATTATTCTGTGATTCTGCGTATGACAGCAGAGGTTATGGAAAGTAAGCTTTGCCAGGTAGAAGAGTTATTCAGATAAACTTCTGTTTTCAGAGCAAGGGAGAACGAGGATCCCAGGATCTCTTTCATTCTTTCACTAAATGTATGAAACAAAAGTAGAGAGGACACATTTAGAAAGAGATTAAAATATTTCTGAGTTTTGAAAAAAACCAATATTTAGGGGAATTAAACAGGTGTATATGGAAGACAGACATTTAAGCCACATCTTTAGACAGAAAATGAAATAAAAACGTGTGATGATGTTATCACAGCTTGCCTTTTATCTTCAGGTTTTGTATTTAATTTGAGAAAAAAAAATATAAAAGGCTAATTACTATGTACAAGACTGAATTTCTGGGACATGTAAAACCATAATAATATCACACAAGGTTAAAAAAAGATCAAATGCTTAATCACATTTTAATTTCCATCTGTGTTTTATTTCAGTAGATCCTATCAAACTCAAAGGCCTTCAAGCTACTTCTGTCTTTCTCTTCAGACCTCTCAGCACTGAAAAGCCACATGAAAACTAAAGAAAGGACACAGTAAGTCTTCTACCTGTATTTGTGAAACATGAGGACAAATCTTCATGTTACAGTCATACCTGAACCACCTACTAAATGGAATTGTGTCCTACTGTCTATTAAACTTGAAAATTTTGCTTCTTTTGCCAAGCTCTTTTATTCTTCTACCAAAGTTGCAATTGCTATAGCATTTAGCACTTAAGAATATTAAACAATGCTTTTGTACAAGAGTCTCCTTCAGAGGTGGAACATTTGTGTCCAAATAGTTCCTGCACTGAAACTTGATATAAAATTATTTCTCCAGGAAGCAAAAATTTTAAAACCAGTGGTGTCTAGCTTTGAGGTTCACCATACTTAAAAAATAAACCAAAAGTTCCTGTTTTGTAAATTCTCTGATTTGTTCAAAAAAAAAAAAGTCTGTCTATCTATCTATCTATCTATCTATCTATCTTTCTATCTATTTTTTTTTTAAATACTGATAGAAGCTTTACTTAGGCTACACAATGTTCGTAATAACTATAAGTGCTCCTGCTTAAAATGTTTAGGTTTATTTCAGAGCAAGCAGTGGTGGTCCTTGACACTGTTGTTCCTCACATCCAGGGTTCTCAGCAATTGGTGTAGAACTGACCCAGTCTACTGCGCGGTGCCACAGAATCACAGGATGGTTTGGGTTGGAAGGGACCTCAAAGCCCCCCCCAGTGCCACCCCCTGCCCTGGGCAGGG
>BJBW01011038.1:0-20737 GCA_004320125.1 Scolopax mira | reverse complement strand
CCCTCACCCCAAACAACTTCTTCCCCACAGCTCAGCTCCATCTCCCCTCTTGTAGGATCATACCCTTCCCCCTCCTCCTGTTGCTACCTGCCCTGGTGTAAAGCCTCTCTCCATTTATTAATGTTCACCTGCAGTAACAGCTTTGTGCAGGCTGTCAAGAGCAAAACAGTTTCTAACTGTGTCAAAATGGGTTCAGAAGAACTGAAGAAATATTTTTAAGACAGGGGATCATACACTAAAAGGTGTGTTTCCATCACAGTGCTGTTTACATGATAGAAGTTCTGAGAAAAGTCTCAGAAAAGTGAAGTCCATGACCTTCCCTCCCACCTACTCTTGGGAGCAGAAGACACCCTGTATCTGGATGCCCTTTAACACTCCTCAGTAACCTTAAATACCTGAACATTTTTGGTATTTCCATACACAGTTTTGTGCCAAAGTCACTCATTCCTTTATCCAAGATAGCTTTGAATGCTCAGTAAAATCTCACAGCAGAAAGTGTGTATTTCATGGGGCCTCCATCTCCCTGTGAAATAAATGGAACCCCTTCCCCCATTGTGCTGCTCCACCTGAAAGAAGCAGCCAAGGTTCTGGTGGGAAATAAACCGAACATTCAGCCTGTTAGGAGAGGAGCTTCCATGTTCCTCCCAGAGAGAGCTGTTTGTGTGTGAATACAGGTGCAGGTTTGCTAATGCCTCCGAAATGCTGCTTTGTTAGGGTGATGGTTATTTGCAGCAAATATTTTTTTCTCCCCAGCGTTTGAGACACAGCAGCAGCAGAACACAAAATGAATGAGGAATCAGAGTGACTGGCAACAGAACCAGTGTCCACCCAGCCTGTAGAGCCACGCTGGTGTGAGTAGAAAAAGTTGGGATTTGATTAACAATAGTGCAGATGGAAAACATCAGTGTAGTTCTCCTGGGGTTAAAGCAACACATTGGTACGTTCCAGACATTAAATGTTTCTACCAGTATTCTTCTCTTAACAGTAGAGCACACAATTTTGAAACCATTCTACAGCGTTACAAACTCTCCTACACTGTATGTGACGGGCCTGTCCATAGGGATTCAGAAGTGGAGAGACAATTAATTTCATCATTATTTTTCTTCTTGCATGTTCATAAATAATAGAGGACTCTACAGAAAAGTGGGCAGAAACTAAGCTAAGGCACGTGAGTATGGTTGTAGAGCTGCTTCCTTATAAGCTGATGTCAGATGAAACTTCTATTCACCTATACTTCAAGAAGAAATAAATGGTACCATCTCCATCTTGTTCCTAAAGTGCAACGTAAAATGTATCACTCTCAAACCCACAAAACACACATTGGTTTAAACTTCTAATATTTTCATGGATGTGTATGTCATCACACTGGAAAAAACACATCTCTGGAACTCTTGGAGCATCAAAGCATTCCTTGCCTCTGGTCAGCAGGCTTGCAGCACACCACGTCTCCTAAGTCCAACCTCCCTATACCTTCCCTTCAACACAAACAAGGGTGTTTCTCACCACCCAATTAAACTGGACAAAACTAAACCATAGAGTGAGCGTTTACAACGCCCTAGTTTGTCTGTGAACCACTCCTCATTAACACAGTGGTACTGTTCGATAATGACTAATTACAATATCTTCATAAGCTTATACAAATACGCACCAAATAAAATTAAAGAAAACATGAGAAAAATCTGTCGAAAATTCAACGTCTGACAGATACAAAGCCAGTAACAACTGATCTCTTTGCCGTGGGCAATACTCACATCAGCATAATGTCCCTTCATGTCGCAGCGATTGCAGTGTTTATTCCAGTAGGCTCTCTCCAGACATTCCCTGAAGTAGTGCCCGGGCAAACAGCAGTTCAAGCAGAACCGTGCTGGGCAGCTGTTCTGTAGGTGCCCTCGTCCTGCACACAGGCTGCAGGGGGGAACCTTCTGTGGGGAAATAAAAAAAGAATTATGTCAAGTGAGAATATTTCAGTAGATTAAAGGAAATGATAAAAAAAAATCAGAAGATGAAATGAAGAAGAAACCACCCCAAATAAATGTCTGCTTCTTAATAGAAACTGCAGAGATTATAAATCAATAAAAGCAATGACCTTTGCAAAACAGAGAGCTAATTTTAAGTAGTGATGTGGGGGCTGGCCGTGGCTGGACATCAGGTCCCACCACACCGCTCTATCGCTCCCATCTCAGCAGGGCTGCAGCGGAGTTGGGGAAGAGTGGCCAGTGACCAGCTACCGGTGACTGAACAGCCACTGGAAGTGATGGGCCACCAGCAAAGGCTCTCGGGGGAAAGCGCACTCGGTGCCTGCCAGGAGGAGGGACCCTGGGCAAGCTGTATCCCACGAGGTGATACACCACGGAAGCACAAAACAGCACTAGAAACAGCTGCCTCTACTAGCAATCGAAGCGTCGCACTTGCCTTTGGAGAGGGGCAGTTCTTGGAGAGGTGGCCCCGTCTCCCACAGCTCCTGCAGGTCACGTTTTTGTCGGGGGTGTAGTACCGCAGGCTGCTGTGCCGCACGCTGGCGTAGTTGGAGATCTGTGCCTGCCGAGACAAAACCACACTTATTGTTTGGGATTTTGTTAGGGCTGGGAATTTCTAAAGGTCCCTGATGGGAGGTTTGGTCAGAAACCCAAGTTTTTTACAGGTACAATTTACACCTCCAGGTTTGAAGTAGATAATTGTGTTTGGGAGAAACCTGCACAGTCTACAAGAAAAGTATTGTCTCGTTCAAACTTCCATTTTCGGTCATTCTTTTTTTGCTGTTTAAAATTGCAGTTAAGCAGCCTTGCTTTCTCTTGATTAGTCACTTTTACTCACTATGCTATTTCATGATGACCTGGAATTTTTCCCAGAACACAAATATAACTAACATTAATTGCAAATGCAAGTTACGCATCCCCCTGCACACATGAAGGGAACGTTCTTGGACAACGCACAATGCTACACAAGTTTAGACAAAATCTGCAATTTACAATTGTAAAGAAAGATTTTAAAAGGAAATAGAATAAAAAAGGGAAGCTGGAAACAACTCTTTCTCTCCCAGTGACTTCACACACACTTTCTGTGTAGGCAGAAAAAACTGAAAATCCTATCTTCAACCTTATTGCTTAGTAAACCACTATTTTTAAAGACTGGAATAAAATGTTGGACAAGTGAACAGAAGAGTGACAAAAATACCATTTCTCTTCAGCGAAAGAGTTTGTTCATGTCACCCATGTGTGGAGCTTTACTGAGACCTTGGCATGAGAAGCCGGAGGAGCTGGACCTCAAGGCCGAAGCTCTCCTAAATGCACAGCACCCAGTGCTCCAGGTCCCAGCCCAACCACACTGACTCCCCAGCCCAGCAAACCCAGAGGGCTTGTGGTGCCGCCGCTGGGAGCAGGATTTGGCTGCCACAACACAACCAGGGGTCTTTGAAGAGACAGGGCCAGCAGAGCCGAGTTCCTCCCCATGGGGTCTGTGGAGCAGCTCCAGTTTCTGGCATCTGCTTCTTGCCCTGCTGGAGGGCAAGGACAATGCCCTCCCACAGGAGGACACTGCTGAGGATGACCCTCAAAACTACAGGTGGACTCTTCAATCCCATTTATCTTACTCTGATGCTAATAAACATAAAGAATGATGAAATAATTTGGTTGTTTGTGTTACCTCCAAGTCTTTATTACAGATGGACCAGTCCACATCAACTTCTCCTGAAAAACAGAAATAAAATGAATTATACTTAATTTATATGAATATTCTTTCTATAATATATTCAACATTGTGATTACTGCACTTATTGAAACTGGTAAGAGAGTCTGGATGCACCAAAGCAGAGACACTACTATCTCCAGCAGTGGAAAGCCTTCAGCCTGCCTGGCACCGGGCACCTCAGGACCACCACAGCTCTAACAACCAGGCTGATTTATTTGACAGCACTTTCTCCTCCTGTCCCCACGGGTACAAATTCAGGCAAGGATTTAGTCTCTTCCAAAGCTTCCAGTTGCAGTCCAGGGAGTCACGGCTGCCCATGGCCATGGGGATGCCCGGTCGGAGCCCGGGGGGGGGAGCAGTGGAACACAGAGTTAAAGCGCAGCATAAAATACACTTTTCCTCCTTGCAAATTGGCAAGACCTGTGTCTTCAGCACTGCTTTCTGGATGGTGCATGCCAAAGCGGCTTTATGCATAACCACAGCATAACTGAGACTGAGAGCTGAGTAACTCTATTCCAAAATTAATGTGCAGTAAATCGGGGTGACATACTGCATTATCAGCTGTCACACCATAAACCTCCTCACACACAGCCTCTGGGCTGGCAGAGGTAAAAAGAAAACATCAAAAAGGAAATAAAAGGCAATAAGCTAAAAGAACAGGGATGCAGTTACAGCTGTTTAAAAATTCTGCATGCTGACTCTGCTCGCTTCTCTGTGGCGCAGAGACAGCTGAACCTCCCCAGCATCCGTCCCACCATTACGGCAGGATCCATGCCAGCGGAGGTGCTCACCTCACCTGCACTTTTACAGGAACCATTACAACTTGGGCGTAAATTAATCCTGTGTGTTCACAGATTTTTTAATGCAAAGTGCTTCATCCTGCCCCCACTCCAAATCTGAAGCACCTACACATGTTATTAACACATAACACAGCACCACACAGATTTACAAAAGTTAAAAATACTTTAAACTTGCTTTAAAGTATTTTTACTTTAAAGCTTTAAAAAAAATGCTTTAAATAGCAAAAATTTATCCAACTGATTCTGATTGTACTCCTCATTTCCAACGAAAGGCAGACGACTACAAATTAAAATTATACCCTCCACAGTATCATGTCTAGCTGTCCGATTACTGAAGAAGTCAGTGATTTTGGGGGAGGTGCCTGGTATCAGGGATGTTGCTCGGACACACAGAGGGTGCTTCAGAGCATCACACCCGCCTGCAGCTGTTCTCCACCCAAAGCCGAGCCATCACTCCCTGCTCGGATCTCAGCAGCACTCTGAATGTTTTTATTCCAGCACTCGCTAGCAGCGGGAACGCCAACAACCGCCACAGAGACCCTACTGGAGGAATCCGCCGCCTGCCTGTGAAGCCGCTGGGCTGCTGTGTCCCAGCCGAGCCCCGGCTCCGGCACCGCCGCAGCTCCAACTCCAGTGTCCAGGGCATCCTTCCCCCCAGGGCCCCCCCCGACACCAAGCAACCCCACCACGGGAGGGGGAATGTGTCCTGGAGAGGGCTCCTGGCAGAGGGGACAGACGGGACTGTGTCGCCTCAGCTCTCCTCAGGCAGCCCCAGGGAAAAGCAGACCCTTTGGAGCCCAGTCGTTAAAAGTGAAGAAACGCAGTGACATACATATCTGAGTGCTTTATTTATAATTGGGAAGCCAGTTAGGGAAATTCATTCATAAAGACATTTGTAATTCAAAGCTCTGCCCTGGCAATCAGCACGGAGTGCTGCCTCTCACAGAAATGCATGTGTAGAATGGCTGACAGCTTACAGACTGAAATTACCAGCAAATTAACTCCTGCTAATCATCAGGCACGTCCTTCCTGTGGACAAACCAACCAAGTTTCTCTTCTTCACTGTCAAAATCCCCTGCTTCACAGGGGAAAACCACGTTACAATGATTCAAATATTCCTCATACTAGAAACTAAAACTACTCAAATCAGAAAACAAACACAAGAGCTTTAATGCTGAATGTTATAACAGTAAAGAGAGAGTTCTCTTTACTAAATCCATTTGGTGACTTAGAAGTTCAGACTAACTCACAACAGAAAAGCATAAGGATTTGTTTTTCTTTCAGAACACATTCTTCAGACTGAAATTCATGGGAAGAGCTTTGCTTCTGCCAACAACGGGAAACCCGGCTTTGGGGACACACAAAAAATCTGCAACGATTTTTCTCATTGACCACAGAACTGTGGTGCCAAATCACAGGATAAACCACAAAACTCTGCTGGAGCTAATGAAGGCCTCCCAAGCCCCGCTTCTGGTTTGCTGGTTTGGGTGAAGTAACTTGCCCAGGGCCACCCCCGCCCCCGGCGCTGCGGGCTACTGTGAGGGGCGTTCTGGCCACCCCCGGGGCTGGTGGAGGCTGCTTGTGCCACGCTCCCCCGATCACCCAAACCCCCTTTCCTCCCTCGGCGCTGGGATGGGGGTGGCTTTGGAGGAGGGTGGCTGATTTAGGGGGGACCCCAGCCTTCTCGGCACCCGCGTAGGATGCTCACCCACCCATGGCCCCCCGGCAGCCCCAGCCCCTGCCCAGCAGCGTGAGGGAGATTTTGGCCAAAGCGCAGACACGAAACAGGGATGAGAACTGGTGAAGGTCCCCGCGTTCAGCAAAGGCTGGAGATGGTGTCTCTCAGGGCAGTGTTAGAGCTTTCCATCCATCTCAGACACATGTGCCCCGAGGGGGGTTCTGCCCCCAGGAACAGGGCTGTGGGGGTCTTCTCTCCTCACAGCTCCCCAGGAGCGAAAACATCACTCAGACAGTCCCTGCCAAGGCTCCCCTAAGCCTCACTCATAAAACTTACGCTATGACAGGGTCCTGTGAGTTCTCACAGTGTATTGATAAAATCCTCCCAGAACACCTT
The DNA here is from genome assembly GCA_004320125.1 of Scolopax mira. Taxonomy (NCBI): domain Eukaryota; kingdom Metazoa; phylum Chordata; class Aves; order Charadriiformes; family Scolopacidae; genus Scolopax; species Scolopax mira. The sequence continues at coordinate 14,176 of BJBW01011038.1, read as the reverse complement.
CAACACACGTGCTTTTATTCTTTCTCATCTTCATTTGTTAAAAGCAATCTCCTTTTTAAGATTATATTAATTTCTATTCTTCAACTAAAAACATACAATTGACTTTCTTTCAATTGACATACAATATGAACTTCTATTTATACTTTGAAAAAGCAGCTTTGTCAAATTGCAGAAGAGGGAAGAAGAGAAGGGAAAGAAGAGTCCAGAAAAAATGACAGGATGCAAAATATATACTGTTGAGAGGAAAATGAAAGCTCTGTGCAATGTTCTTTCATAAAGCGTCACACTTTGGCTGTCCTGTGCCCCTGTACAATGGGATGAATAGTAAGCAACAGCTTTGCCTTTATTTAAAGAAAAATTTTGTAAGATCATTGAGATTCACATGTATCCCTCCACCAGCATGAAAATGGAAATTTGGGAGCAGGGCTCACGGTGAGGGCAGATTTAGGAGCAGTGTTCAATGTGCATTCAAGCCTTCCCTCTTTCATTACAGAAAGGGAGAGGAGGGGAGGAGGGAGGACAGGACCCGCTGTCAAAACCCCAAATTGCCTGGAGGAACAATCCCTTTCCACCAAACAAAAAACTGCCTCGGAATAAACAATAAACCGTTTGGAAGGTCTCCTTAGGGCCGCGCCACTGCAACCCCTCATCTGGGCACTGCCGGGCACCAGTGGACCCTGCCAACAACCACAGGTGTATTTTGCTGTCCCCATCCTGTCCCCTCTGCCTCATCCCACAGCACAGAGAAACCGCAGAGCCTGGGCACTCAGCCTTGGAAATAAAACACTCTATTCTCCAAAAAGGAAAGGCAAGTGGTGCCCCCCCTGCCCCTGCCATTGGAATATAGGTGCAGACATGTGTTTTATTTAGTTTACTTTATGATCAATTCACTGGAAAAGGCCACTTCAGGCTCTGACAGCACCATACGTGGCCTGAAGGGCAAATACGTTTCAAAGCTGGGCTTTAAAAATTGGATTTTGACTGCTAATTAATATAGCACATTACAGAATAGAGAACCCTAATTACATTCTACTGTAAAACCTCTGTGGCAAGGGCTGTTTCAGACATATCTCTGAACGATATTTCACATATCAGGACTCAGCTTCTGGCTGCTACTGGAGTAGCAAGTAAGATTTAAAAATTATAATCTTTAAAACCCTAAAAATTGTCTAGATCTATAAGAATTTCACATTGCAACATTTTATGTATATCTGGAAATTCCTGTTTATGTTTGAACCAAAGTGATTCAAGCCTTACTGTGATGCAATTTGCTATAGCGAGTGTCCCATTTTCTGAGTCCCGGGGGCCCCCGCTCCAAGACACAAGGAAATGGGCGCAGGGAGTGGCAACAGCCCCACACTGTCCTGCAGAAACCCAGATCCACCCCCCTACCAGACTTTGCCAAACACCCCCAGAAACGGGGGTTTCTCTGCACAAGGTCGCACTGTACATTCCCCTCTTCTGGGGAGGTGCATCCCAAGTACCCATGTTTGTATACGTGTGTCTCTCTCTCTCTGTGGGGGTGTGTGTCTATGCACACACGCACACATGTCACCAGAAGGTTTTGAAGGGACGATACTGGCCCTGCAGCCCCCAGGACGAGCCCTGACCGAACTGGAGCTGTTTCTCCTCCCACTGCCCGGGGATGCACAGGTGAAGGGGGCTCTGGGGCTGAGGGAGGTTCCTCTCCCATTGAGCTGTCTCCCCACCAACCACCACCCCAATTAACCCCTGCATAGAGGAACGGGATCAATTGACGGGTTTTTCTTAAGATACTTACAGCAATTTTGCAACTTTGCTTTGATGAGGAAAAGGTGTTTTTCTGAAAGCAATGGATTACATGTCAGTATCTCTTTAGGGCAACTTTAAAAAGAGATCCATGAACTCCCTCAGAGAAAACAGTGATGGAGTCATTGACAGAAGCTCAATTTGAGAAATTTTCTCATGGCAAGGGAAGACTCTCCTGCCTCTTCCCTATATATATATTAAGTATATATACGCATGCAGTAATATGCATATTTTTTGCAACACTTTATTTTTAGCAACCTTTATATGACGCAGCATGATGTGTTTAAAAAGCATCACAAAACTGGAAAGACAACACTGAACAAACAACGGATCCTAACCCGTTTTGAAATGGATTAACTTGCGTGAAGCTGACTGAAGCAAAGGCAGCGTTGGCCAAAGGCGGATCAGAGTTTAAAAAGAAAAAAACCCACTCTTCTGAACAGTCCTATGGAAGGGGAAAAAAAAAAAGCATCCAAGACCTTTTTTAAGCAAACTCAAGCAGCCATTGCCCATGGGAGAAGACTCAACTGTCGCTGACAGAGAGGAAGAGCCTGGGGCCAGGGGGTTGCGAGGTGGTCCCTAAGCGTCCGGGCAGGGTGATGGCCGCGGCTGTGGCACAGCCAGAGCTGCGGCTCCAGACCAGGCCCAGCACAGAGGCACCTCTGGATTCCGGAAAGCAGGCCCTAAGGGACACAGGCATCACCCAGGTGCCTGCACACGCTGCCTCTCCCCTGCCAGAGCCCACCCCAGGGCCAGGCCGCGCATGCTGCACGGCAATAAAATCCTGCGGCAAAAAGAGCAAAAGACCCATCTGCGGATCACATTCTTGAGGAATATGTATGCTATAAATTTGCTAAGGTGCACAGACACACGTTAGAACCCAAACACGTGGTGTGCCGTTTCCATTATGTAAGTTCGCATAATTTTGTCTGTTTTTTGTCTGACGCAACAAACGCTGCTTCCTTTCCTCCTGACCACTGCTACCAACACTAATTCACAAACTCCCCGGCTCATGATTTTCAAAGCTTAGCGCAACATTTGCAGAACAAAGTAGGTTTTTCTCTCTTTTTGGTGGGTACAAGTATGGGGACCACAGGAACAGTTAAATTCATGGCATGGTTGGTCTACCACACAGTCGGGGGAATTCTTTAAATAGAGCCTGTCACTCTCTTTGCCCATCAATGGGATTTCCTTCTCAAACTGCTGATTCGTTCAGGTACACAACAGAGGAAATTTCAGTTAACCTTTGTTTCACCCCGGGGAAAAATCTGTCTGAAAAGTATAAAATGAATAGATTAAAAAAAAAGAAGAAGAAAAAAAGAAAGAAAAGCTGCAGGGTTATTCTTTCTAGTGTTTACAGCAGTCAAAGTTAAACAGAGAAAAGGGAGCAAACATGAACATTTTATTCCCACCAGAGAATAAGGTATAATATATGATTTAGAAATTCTATTGTCTATACTGTGATTTTTAATTTAGAGAAGGAAAGACTGAACACAAATCTATTGTTCTCATCGGGTGCATCAAGAATTCACTTTTTGACTATTTCCTATATGACTGAAAAAGGAATAATAGGTTACTCTGAAGAGAAAGCCTTTTTAGCTATTTGATTAAGTTGTCTTAAATACCTTTTAGATTCCAGAAATCCTTGGTGAAGAGAAAAATAATAAATGCTAACTCAGAATTACATGTGAAAAAACACACACACAGAGAAAATCAAAAGTACGGTGATAAAATAATGGGAAGTTTCAGGATAGATTACTGCCAAAAAGGGCCTTGGATTGTTCTAAGTTATTAATAAAAAAAAAAATTGTCCTGTTTCGAGATACAATTATAATTCAAAAGTAGGAATAATAATTTTCCTTTTCTGGTGCCACTCCCCTGACGCCAGGCCTGCAGAATTCATGCCGGGGTGGAGGTGGATGTTGCCCCCCCCGAGACAAGGGCAGGTCTGCACCCCAAGCTCCAGGAGAAGCCACGCTCTGGAATTTCTTATGGGATGGACAGAGTGCTAGACACTGATGCTGCGGTACCCACTTCCACGCCACTGAGACCACATCCATGTGGAGGCAGTCGTTTTGTCTGGGGCAAGGCAGGACTTCATGGAAGGATGCTGTGAGGGAAGCCCAAGGCTTTGCAGCTGCACCACCACATGGATCTTCATCTCTTCATCAGCCCATCCAGAGTGGAATCCATTGTAGCTATCAATATTAGCGTCCATAAGCCCAACCAAGGTGTACCCTTTGTTCTGATGGTCTGCACAGACTCTCTCACACAGCCAGATACAATGGCAGGCAATTAACGGCCAAAGGAGCACTGCTCAACTACTACTCAATGGAATATCTAGTGCTGCATCTTGGGAACCCATTTCAGCAACATATTGTATCTTTTCCCACCAAAACAGAATGAAAGGGATAAAAATGTAAAGCCCACGTAGCTCTGTTCTGGTGAGGCTTGTGGCATCTGATCAGGCAAAGTTCCTGGGCCTGAAGGAGGCCGTGTCAGGGATGTGCTACCAACACTTTGCTTCTCCCTGCAGTGGAGAGGAATCCACATTTAAGGCTTCCATATATTAATGCTTCAACTGAATCACAAACCTTAAACATCAGCCTTCATCTGTGTCCCAGTAGAACAGCATGGTGCTTGCCTTGAGGATGAGGTATGGAATAAGAATAGACAAATACCTGAAACGTGTAAAGCTTAACTGGGGGCTCTTATTCGCCTCTACTTTTGCCATAAAATTCCAAAAATGTTTAACTCAGAAAAAAATAAAAACCACATTTCAGCACAGGTGAACTGTCAGTCTTTGGGTACAGGCTAGAGTTTTGGTTGAACTTTCATTCAGGCTGATAACCTCTCCCACTGGGCAAAACCAGCTAAATCATCCCGGTTCTGTCGATTCTTTCCCTCTCCCAGAGTCAGACTAGGCCTGAGGTGGGAGAGGAACATCTCTGGGAGCTCAGGTAGAACCACCATGGGGTGTCCGGGGTGGGGTGGGCCCAGGGTGTCTTGCTGCTCTCATCTTCTGCTCCTGGGAGCATCCAAACCAACTCCACAGTGACTGAATTACCTTTGGAGAACAAAATAAACAACCACCGGGCATCGTGGCTGATTCTGATCCCGCGCTTCCATGTCCTTCAGAGAAGCAATTTAAAATTAGCACCACCAACCAGACCTAGGCCGTGGCTGCAGCTCTTCAGATGTGTGTGTTACACATCACATGGGGCCTTCATGGGTGGAGGAGGAAAACCCTCAGCACTTCTGAAGACATGAACAGCCCCGTGCCAAGGTGTAATGTGCCAACAAGGCTAGGAGCATCAGAGTCAGCACCAAGAGGTGGTCTAAAGCCACACAGGGACAGACTGCAGGAGAGGGGTTGACACTAGGGTGACCCTGTAAGGAGCCCCCAAAAGCCCGGTCAAAACCGGGATGCAGAAAGTTGCATCACTCTGGGAGCAGGACTGAAGTTTGAGCTAGAGCTGATCAGGAGACCTGGAACAGGAGAAATCCTGCGCAATATACCCTGGGTTCCTCTTTTTGATATTCCTGAGGATTACAGCAAAGAAGGAACTGGAAACAGGAGGCCGTTTGGGGGGGAAAAGGGTTGTTTTTTTAAGGAGGTTGTTTTTTAAGGAGGCTCCTGAAAATATTCAGACTGAAAGGAAAATTTCTACAATTCAGAAACAGAAATTAACATCACTCCATGGATCTCCCAAAGATGAAAGGTTGGTCCAAGGAAACCTCCCCACTTGCCAGGTATGAGGAATACAAACAGCACGCTGGGGAACCCAACACTGGCAAACCCACCACTGACCCATGTCCCTCAGCACCATGTCTGCCCAGTTTTTAAATCCCTCCAGGGATGGCGACTCCATCACTGCCCTGGGCAGTCGGGACAGCCTGGTCCAAAGTTTAATAACCCTTTCAGTGTAGAATTTTTTCCTAATATCCATCCTAAACCTCCCCTGGTACAACCTGAGTTTGTCCTTTCCTCTTGTCCTGTCTTCTTCAGACTCACACTTGCTGGGAAAAGGAAGGGGTGAGATGTGGCACTCAACAGCACGTTGTGACAGTGTGCTGTGTGGCTTGGGGTGTGTATCAATGAGTCATTACTTTATGGGAGGAAAACTCAGGTGTTAACACTCTGTTCTCATTTTGGTCTTCCTGAGCTTTTGTGACCTCATTACCACACAGGCAGATTCTCCTGTCCACATCTGAAGGCAGCACCACGGGCACCACGAGAAAAGGACAGAAGATCTCAACACCTCCTTTGTGGTTTGTGAGTGTCCATCAGGACTCCCAAGAGATGCTGTCATGGAATAGTGTCCTTTGTCCCACCAAAGGTGATCCACTGCTCTCCACCAGATATGAAGCTCTTAGAAGATAAAAGCACCAAACAGAATTGAGATGGTGTGGAGGCCTGGAGAGCTGAACTTCTAGAGAATGACATCATGCTGGGCTCTGAGGGGCAGAGATGGCAAAGAATTCAAAATAACACACCCTCTTTTTCCATTTCACTCATTTTCTGGCACACTTCGTTCCACACGACAAACACATCCTTTTCTGGGTAACAGAAAAGAACTAGGATGGACGACTTCTCAACATTGTTCTTCTACTTGTAACAGAAAACAGAGTTTTCCAGAAACACATAATTTCCATACTAAGAGTAAGGTGACAAAAAGTGATGAAATTAGTGACTAATTGTAAGGTGATGAAAAATGAATCGGCCCTGAAGAACCTCAAATTCTCACTGCCTGAAGCAGCTCTGTCCCTGCAACCAGGACCACAGCAGAAAAGATGTCACTGTCTTTCCTCCTTTTCCCAAAGTAAAGTGGGGAAAAGGAAATGTGACCTCTATTCATAATCAGCAAATAACAACTCTCAGTAAGATAATTCAACTTTTGCTCATTGAAAAATAATTCAGGAAGAAAAAAAAAAAAAGGATTTGAGGCCCCTGCTTTTACCCCCGTTTGTCGTGGGATCAACGGTGAGTGCAGGAACCCGGGGGTGCAGGTGGGGATAAAGTATCTTCTTGTGCCGTTAATAAATAAAATAAAATATATTTTACAAATAGCGTTCGCTTAATCTTTTTCTAATTTTCTTTTAACTTTGTGTATGGTTTATAATTATATTTGCTCAGTGCATGCATATAATTTATAAGTAAATAAACATACATATGTTGTGGGAGGGATGCTCAAAAATTTTTTACTGATAGGGGTGTGTGATCAAAAATGTCTGGAAACATTCTGGCATGGCTTTCACAAGTGGCCATAGGCTTTCCAAGGAACCAGAGTGAAGTTGATTTTCTCTACAAAAGCCTGTGATGGATCAAAAAACTGGGGGTCCTCAGACTGCTTTGCTCCCAGACCTGCCAATGCTGCACATGGAGTGCCCGCACCATCTTCCACACCTTTGGCTCTGGGGGAGGACACGGCGTAACCGCAGCTGGCACCGCAAGGGCCGGGTCCAACACCCCAGGCCAAGGAGGTGTTTGTTCACACCCCAGGTATTGGTCTCCGAGGCTTGGGTTCCTGCTTTTTTTTTTTTTTCCCTCCTTCAACAGATACCACAGCAATAGGAAAAACTTCCTCACTTTGACCCAAACCCGCATATTTTAATTATGCTATTGTAACGCATGACAACTTTTTCCAGATGCACGAAATTTGAGTTCTCTGACATGGTGAGTATTTTAAAGCCCCGATGTCCCCACTGTGGGCTCCCCTTCCTGCAGGGCCATGGGCTCTGGCCCTACAGCTCCAGGAAGGACTACCAGCCCCTTGGCCACTGAATTCAGGAGCCGCCAGCCCCTTGGCTACCAGGGTTGGGGGCTACAGGCTTGGCGGCTGCTGGCCTCATGACTACCAGGCTTGAGGGGCTGCCGGTCCCTCAAGCCATCGCTCCCCTGCAGCCGCTCTGCTCTTTGGCCACCACACTCCAGCAGGGGGGCTGCCCCACATTTTTCAGACATAAAGGTAAAACATGGCATGTCCGACTGGCCCAGCACGGCTTGAGCCCAAAAGGCAGCTGCCAGGTTTGTTTATGAGCCCAAGGACCTTCTAAAGAATTTTACTGGTATTTCCCCCCAAAGCTCCATTGGTAAGGGAAAGGAACCAGGCCCTGACCTGGGGCGGAGGGGGGCAGTGCTGCGGGGCCCCACGGGGCTACTGGCCAGGTTTCGGTAGCCAACACACCTCAGACTGGAGCCACAGGGCTTTTGGGCACAGATCAAGTACCCGTGCTGTGCTTTCTGCTTAGAGAGAAATCAGGTATAAATACAGTTTGTGCCCTGACACCCGCTGCCCACCTGCGTGCCGGGCCAGAAGCCCGTCCCATGATAAATCACCAAGCACTTGCAGGGTGTCTGTAATACCGGGGGCGGGGGAATAAACCCCAGTCCATGGGGGGTGAGGGTCTGCATGTGCCCAGCCGTGCGGTGACAGACAGGGCACACTTGCCTGTATTTGGTTCTAAGCGTTTAAATCCTGAGAGTTTAGCAAGCCTTTGCTGAAAGTGTGAGAGACAACAGAATTAATGAATAGCTAAAGTGCATATTTTTAAGATATTTAACAGCACTTTTTCCTGACATGAATAGAACTGGAAGGTCTACTGTACACTAACCCTTCCTACCTGAATTTAAAGTACTGCAACTCTCAACTTCTTTCTGTTCCAGTATGAAACTTCATATTTATACATTTTAAAATTTGATTTATAATAGTTTGTTTGAGTAAAGCTTTTTTTTGTTTGTTTTAGTGATGATTTTTAAACACTAATATTCTTTAAAATATGTAGTTATTTAATTCAGCTCAATAACTTCATGTGTGGGACTGAAACACTTGTATTAATCCGAGAAAGCTAAAACATATTTGAAGTTGTGATTTAAGTCATTCTTTTCTGATAAAGGCTGAATAATCTAACCAATTTAACCCACATACCTCAGGTGAAAGCCCCTTACCCTGGTCGCTGTGCTAGAACTATGGTTCTACCATGTAAATTTACTGAATGCACTTCCCATCCTGCAGTCGGGTACTGATTTCTGAAATCTTGGGTTTAGGTTTCCCCATCGTGGGAGAAGTGCAAGGGTGTCGGAACTGGTGGGGAGCAGAATCTGTTTCTACTTGGCAACACTCAGAAAAAACAGCTCGTCCTACCGCTGAAAAATTATCAACACCTCATTTAAAATGTGCAACCAACCAAATTTCCTGAGCAGCGTGATTGCCCATCACCCCTTTAAAAAGAAATAATGCAGACACCTTCCAACTCCCACCTTCTTTCTCTGGGCTGTAGGCATGGAGGAAGGAGACAAGAAAGGTGACAAAACATCATGTCGGGTGCTGTGAGCCCCTGGCCAGGGCAGGGAAGAGGAGTCACCACCTCACAAAGACTGACCCCACTTCTAATGGTCCTGAGGCACCGGGGAGCGGGAACACAAGGTACAGGAGGTACACATGGATGGGGACGGCTGCACTTAGGAAAGTGCACACTGTATCAAAGCCCAACTAGACTTTAGAGGAGGAGGCAGGAGATGACTCATGTCCACCCTCCCACCTTCGACTGGTCATAAAGCATGGACCAGCATGTCAGGCATGGCATTGGTGGCCACTCGTGTTTTCAGGGGCTCTCCAGAGACACAGAGGATCCTGTCCTACTTGTCCTGTCTTCATACAGCATCCACCCTGGGCAGGTTTCACATGGTATGGGTCTACCAAACCCTTTCCTGCCAAAAGACCCCAGCACAGACGGGGTTTGTTGGCTGCACTGTTGGTTTTGGTGCTGAATCAGGCCCCAGATGTGCTGACCTGAGTCTGAAAGAAACCACAGCTGGTGAAGGAGTTTCCTCTGGAGCAAGGGCCCAGAGCAGGGACTGTGATCATCACTGGTGTCACTGACGGACAGGCACTGTCACGAGGGTGTCACAGACCCACACGAGTGGGGAGTTGGCACTAAGGCCATCACACAGGTGTCCACTCTGACAGCCACAAGGTATTCCAAGGATTGGCTTCTGTGTGAGTGCGTTGCGTAGGAAAAAAAATCCAAATCTTTATCAACAACAAAACCCCACACTTCCCATGTGCTCAGCTCCTGGGATGAGGCGAGACAGGGACAGGATACCATGAACACGTCACCACTGCTGCATGGCAGCTACGGCCTCTCTGAAGAACAACCCCCAGTAATTTTATTCCAAGCCCAGGACATGTTAGCAATAAGGAAAGGCTGGGATGATAGACCTCGGCCCTCCTTTTACCCTACGTCAGTGGTTCAGAAGATCCACTATGACTGAATTGAGACATATATGTCTATTTGGACATATGTATATCTACTGCACAAATTTGGAAATCATTAGTTTTCAAGAAAATATGAAGAGATTGTATGTGAAATGCATTATTTGCACATTCACTTTATCGTACTCCTGTGTTCATCTGCCCAACGACGCAACAGGAAAAACGTGATTGTGTTGTTACTGCTTTTTTAACAGAAATGCAAAGGGAACCATAAGAGAAAGTTAATCTGCAATTTGTTACCCAGTAAGACTCTTCAAATTATTTTTAAAAATGAAAATATGGTACGGAAGTAGAAAGCCACCTACATAAATCCATCCAAGTAAACAAACTATTTAAGTGTGAGAGATGACATCACTCACCAGCCATGTTCCAAGCCTAAGTTAAAGCGTGTGCCAAGCACCCGCTCCGCGTCGAGAAGGGAGTGCACGACTCGCCTCCCTCCCTCGGAAATACAAAGAATGACATTGCTTGAGGAGAACATATCTAAGGAGTTGTAGAAACACTCGTTTCCTTTTCTGCCATTGTCTCTGATGACATGCTCTTTGAATTACATACCTGCCTCCAGCCTTCATTATTTCTGTGTTTCATTATAATGAAGATTACAGTTTGGCTTACAAGGCTGCTCGCCATTATGAAATCCTGTAAAACCTTCCTTCCTGTTGCAATCTCACATTGCCACAGTGAAAATAACACGCGGTTCTTCCACATATTTCTGTTATCCCTCACACCCCCCTGACACCCCACAAACCCCAGAAAAGGCAGAGAAATGAGGGCCCAAGGAGCCCACAGCCACCGCTGATACCCGTCTGGAAGGGAATAACGCTCAGATGGCAATGTCTCAGTGACTCACCACAGTGAACAAACAAGTGGAAAATACAGGTTGCTGAATCACAGGCAATATACATACTGTTAAAAACATAAAAAAGTGCTGAAATACCCCAAAAGGCTAATTTTTTTATTTAAATCTCCAACTATTTTACACAGTGCAGGTGAAACTTTCCTTTAAATTCCCCTTGATTTTGGACTGTCTGGTCACGTGTGGGTGGACTCGGCTGACATTGCTGAAGCATCAGTGCGAGGACACTTCCCGTGAGGTGGCGGGGACTGTGCTCTCACGACAAGTAACTGCCAGAAAACCCAAATAACAAAGCAAAGGATGGACTGAAACCTCCTATTTCTGCCCCATATGTTCCTCTGCAGCAGACAGAGGATGCTCTGGGCATGAGGGTGCTGCCTCCTGCACAGCTGTATCTGAGCCCAATGCTGGGTGGCACAGCTGAATATGCGCTGCACAGCTGGACCTGCACCCAGTGAAGGGTGCACGTCTGGATCTGAGCCCAGTGCTGGGTGGCACAGCTAGATCTGCACCCTATGCTGAGAGGCACAGCTGGCTGTGAGCTGCACAGCTGGGCCTGCACCCAGCACTGGGTGGCACAGCTGGCTGCAAGCTGCACAGCTGGATCTGTACCCAGTGCTGGGCCCACAGCTGGATCTGCACCCGCTCCTTCCAGCCCCAACCCAGGGCATCACGTCCTGCCCGGGCGGCACCATGGCAGATCCCGGCTCGCAAAGCCCTGGCACTGGCGAGGCAGACCCTTGCCCCCCCTGGTAGCCCCATCCAGCACCGGGCACCTTGGGATCCACGTCAGGGCCACCGCTGCTGTGGGCGCAATGGATGGGCGGCACCTTGGGCACCGGGTAATGTTCTGTGCAACTTCCTCACACTTCTGCTCCAGGTTCACACTTGCATTTGCACTTTCACATGGTGTTTCACTTGAGACTTAAGGCACAGTTATCACCTCATGGCTTCAACAAACAAATCAGTTAGGTGCCTGTTTAAACAAAAGCAGAGCACATTCTACCTGCTGCTTTATTTATACTAGTTGTTTAGACCAAAGAAGGTACTGCAGCAACCCCCCTGGGTTATTTTGGGCATAGTTTCCAAAGCCCTCTCACATGCCCGCAGGCTTTATTCCTGTTGAATAATATAACCTCCTTTTTCTTTCTTATTTTTTTCAATTCAGTTATTCTTGCATTCAGAGAAATTTTAAAAAATTAAGTTTTTGTAAACACACTGTTATCTTAATAAGTTCAAATATTATTAGACTATTCCCCAGGGGAAGAAAAGCAATATGCTCTAACGCAAGTGCCTGTACATTCTGCAGAAGATGGCTATTCTGAAATTAAGAAATGCAAATGATTCTACAGTTTATGTGCCTCAAAGTAAAAATAATGATATTAAATTTTACAAAGGTAGCACAAGATATTGCTGCTTACACAGGGGTGTGAGGATGCCAGGGGACCCGGAGCCGTCCCCGGTCTCGGGTTTTCAATGGCACAGACTAGTGATCACAGGATGCTGGTGATACTCCTCAGTTACCCCTGGCAACCCTCCTCAACTGTAACGATGCTGCCCTACAATAGCTTTCTCTGGGCAGCTTTCTCTTCACTTAGCTGAATGCTTTGGGACCATCTGCGTCGGAAAGCATAAAAGGCCAGCCTGCCTGTGGGCCCGTCACTCTGAACACCACCTCTCTGACCCCGATTAAATACAACTTTCAATCCCTTTTGTCCTCCCTGTTGACTTCTCCTATTAAGGGAGCCCTTTGACAAAGAAAGCGGAAGAGTGGACTAAGTGCCCCCAAGAAAGGTGATGTCTGATACTGCTCAACACAAGGATTAGCAAGCCAATACATAACAAAAGCAAGTTTGGGGGAGGGGTAAAGAGGAAAAGAAAAAAAATGGTTTTAGCCAGGTCTTTGACTAATTCAGTAGGTACACAGTTCAACAAATAGCTATACAAGAGGCCTGCTCCGAAAGAAACAACCACTGGAGAACAATAATTTGAGGAGATACCTTTCAGCATTGTGACACAAGGCCGTGACATTGACAAGAATGGTGGATATATTATTTGCTACGTATGGCTTTTTAAATTGACTTTTGTGGGGAGGAAAGGCACTGATAATACCCAAGAAATTACTGTAAAGACAGACTGCTTCCTACAGAGGGGTCTTGTAAAATATCCTACAGGCCCTGCAAAATATCTGAGCCCCAGTTGCTCAAGCTAACTTTAAAGGCAATAGGTCACAAAAGGACAGAAAATAATGCAAAGCAGGAGCGTTTGCTCAAGGAACTGGCCAGTAATTTTAATGCGATTATCAGAAGGGACAAGTCAGAAAGCGCCCGGGTTCAGAAGAGGTCTCCACTGAAGAACCTCAAGCCAAACAGAAGGGACTTCTGTAGATAGAAGCAGCAGAATGCATGGATTTTATTTACAGGAAAAAAAATAAAAAGAAGATACTGAAACAGTAGAAGCGATCAGAAAAGAGAAACAGCAGTTGGAACACAAAACACAAAATAACTCCAGTGAGTTCTGTGAGCAGACCTTATTTCTAACACCCAAAAAGGCAGTAATTAGCCTAGAGAAGCAAGTGGATGAGACCGACCTCACAAAAAAGTCAAAATAAGGCAAATGTACCCCCAGCATGCTGTGCAGGATAACAGCAGGTTTCTTTCTCACTACAGCCTCACAATATTTTCCCTTGCTTTACAGCAGATCTGAAGGTCCATCCATGACCCTTCCAGCCTTCCAGTCCAGAAAAGACTTCTCCAGAGCGTGCCAGGAACACGTAATGCAGTGGTGTCTGTGCAGAGCATCTCAGTGTAAAACTTCCTCTCCTCAGTCCCCTTGGTTGGGCAAATCACTGCAAGGAGCAAACTTTTTCAGGGATTAAAAGCTCATTGGCACATCATCAGAGCTGGCTTCCCTGCCACCGGGAAGGTCTGATCTTGCTATTTACAACAACACGGACTATTGGCAAAGTTCTTCTCTAAACAAGTGCTGCAAATGTCCTGATGAAAGCTTGATCTGCAGATGCCTCAAATCAGGCTTGATCAGCAGCACTGCTGCTCCGACCTGATCCCCCTCATCTGGCCTGCTCCTACCCACAGCCATGGGAGCAGGGCGAAGAGTTTGACCCTGCAAGAGGGGAGATGGAGCTGAGCTGTGGGGAAGAAGTTGTTTGGGGTGAGGGTGGTGAGAGCCTGGCCCAGGTTGCCCCGAGAAGCTGTGGCTGCCCCATCCCTGGAGGGGTTCAAGGGCAGATTGGAGG
>BJBW01011037.1:0-11256 GCA_004320125.1 Scolopax mira | reverse complement strand
GAGGTACTCGTTGTGTACAAGGAGCCACGACCAGTAACCCACTGGGGAAAAGTCCTTCTGCAAAGTTGCATCAGCCAACCTGTGCCTTTGGGCTCCTTCCTCCTCAGGAGAGGAGCATCTATGTGGTCTCAGGAGGTCTGAAGGAGCAGAAGAAGCTCTTGAGGACCCATCAGCAACGCACAGCTGAGCCATGTACCTGGCCTGTAACACTGGGAACCCAACCAGCCTCAGAACCACAGCTTATCATCTTCGTCCTGGACAAAGGTGTAAGAACCTCAGCGTGTCACCAGATGGTGGCAGAAGGGCACTCCTCCTACCTCAGCGTGCACGTCCACACCTGGGTACACACACACATATGCGTGAGCAACACAGGAATGTCCAACCATCTGCAAGAACATCATATGACCTGAACGAGCCGCTGCTTCTGCTGCAGAGAAAGGGAGTTCGGGATGTTTGTTCACTTCAGAAAAGGTAAGAAACGACTTCAATGAAAAACATAAAGTCAGTCACAACTCATTCAAATGCATAAAATATTTGCACCACATTTGACCATGCAAAACTAAAGGGTACCTACACAAACAGCTTGTTAGCACAGAACATAAACTACATTTGAGACAGAAGTGGCAAAAAGAGTTAAAAAAAGAGCAGCACGTCTGATGCGACAGCCTGAAGAGAGACAACAAAGCCATGTGTAAATGTCAAGCAAGGAGTCAAAATGTCTGTTCCTTACTTGCCTCTTACACAGACCCTACTGCAGCGTCTGCAGGTTTCCTCAGAACCTGCTTCATCATCCCAGCATCGCAGTTCACAGAAACCACAAAAAAGGGAGGGGGGAAAAAAAACACACCCCTATCCACCAAGCTTTCGGCAGAGATCCCAAAACAACTCAACCAGAAAAAAAATAATCTAACCTTATTTGGAAAAAAAAAAAAAATCCCACAGAATTTAACTCAAACTGTATTTGTATTGCTACTTTTTATTGTTAGGGGAGAGAGAGAGATGGATTTTTTTTTTAGGGGGGAGGGAGAGAGAGACACGAAAAACATGTTTTCAGACATATATTAAGAAGATGATTACAAAAATATTTTTAAAAAGTAACAGCACACACTTGTTTAAAGTCTAAAAATTGTCTTGACAAGCTGGCTGTTATTCCCCATTTGCTCTGCACAGGTTATGTTATGCCTTCTTTCAGTGAGATGCTGCTGGAACCCTTTTTTATTTACGTGGAATCACACATAAACCAGTACTGTTAAGAGGGAAACACAGAAGATGCCAAAGAATTAGAGGGAGGAAAAACATATTCCAAGACTGCTGCCACCTGTAGAAGTGAAACACACAGCCCTCAAGGACAGCAGATGTCCACGGGGAGCTGAGAAGGTGGAAGGAGCCATGGGCTTGAATACAACTGTAAAACCACCAACTTGATAAGGGATGGAGTGTTCCGAGTTAGACCTGGGGCTACCAGCTCCAGATCTTGGGCTACCAGCTCCAAGCAGGTGCTCACGCACTGAAAAGTGAAAAGTAAATCCCCTATGCTTTGTATAAAGAGTCCAAATTTAAATCAGCGGGTGGGTAAAAGAAGTATAGGATGTCTTGGTGTCATCCTACAATTTGTAAGATCTAGTTTCTCTGTGTATGACTACTATATACAATGGAAGACAATTATGGAGAGCCCACTGTGCTTAAGCATCAGGTTTTCAGAATACATAACAAAAATGCCCCAAAATAAAACACCAGATTGGTTTTCCCAATAATGAACTTCTAATCCTTCACAATGAAGGCCATCCATGTTCCAGTCAGTTCTGACTTACTTCATATATTAAATTCTTTTTAAAGTGATCATGTATAGGATCCTGGGCTGCACAGGGAAGAGTGTGGCCAGTAGGTGGAGGGAGGTCATTCTCCCTCTCTGCTCTGCACTGGTGAGGCCACAACTGGAATCCTGCATCCAGTTCTGGGCTCCCCAGTTCAAAAGGGACAGGGAAGTGCTGGAGAGAGTCCAGCGTAGGACAACAGAGATGATGGAGGGATTGGAGCATCTCCCTTATGAGGGAAGGCTCAAGGAGCTGGGACTCTTTAGCCTGGAGAAGAGAAGGCTGAGGGGAGACCTTATTTAAGTTTATAAGTATCTAAGGAGTGGGTTGAAGGAGGAGGGAGCCAGACTCTTTTCAGTGGTTTCCAGCAATAGGACAAGGGGCAACGGGCACAAGCTGGAACATGGGAAGTTCCACTCAAATATGAGGAAGTCCCTCCCCATCTCTCCTGGAGCCCCTTGAGGGACTGGAAGGGGCTCGAAGGTCTCCCCGGATCCTTCTCTTCTCCAGGCTGAACCCCCCCCAACTCTCTTAGCCTGTCCTCACAGCCTCTGAAGTATCTTGGTGGCCTCCTCTGGCCCCGCTCCAACAGGTCCATGTCCTTCATCTTGTCCTAAAGCCAATGATCCTCTGGGGGTGAGCTTGGAGCCCTCTCAGTAAGTTGTGGCCAACCTCCCTGCTCAGGGAGGCTCAGAAGAAACCAGAGTGGCCATTCAGACAGCAGCTCAAGTTGCCAGAGGTTCTCACCCTACAACTTCTGTCCCATTGGTCCAAATGACTAAAACATAGAATTGTTATGGTTGGAAAAGACCTTTTAAGATCATCAAGTCCAGCCATTAACCCAACACTGCAATGGTACCACTAACCCATGTTCCTTAGCATCACATCTACCTGTCTTTTAAATACCTCCAGATATGGTGACTCCACCACTTCCTTGGGCAGCCTGTTCCAATGCTTGATAACCCTTGCAGTGAAGAAATTTCCCCTAATATCCAAAAAGAGACTCAAGAACATCAATGAAAAATGACTTCATGCAACAATAGTAGCACCATAGTATTTTGTGCTGCTAGGTGTACTGCGAAGAGAAGATTTCAGATGTTCAGCTTGTAAAAAGGTTGACTTCCAAACTTCCCTTTCCTACGTTGGCTGTGAACTCCAGTGGCTCAAGTGAATGCCCCAGCCCTGCATCTTTGATAGGGTGATGGTTATGGCTGCATTAACAATTCTTTCTGTTGCTCCATTCTCCTTCTGCACTTGCTGTGAAATGAGGGTGCATGTCAGCAGAGGAAATTGTGCTCATCCCAATGTGAAGGATCCACTGACTATTTTTTTTTCCTAATAAGATTAATGTTTACTTGCAATGAAAAAAAACCAACCAACTATGCATATTTGAAGAAAGGGCAAAGTTGGCATAAGAAATCTATTACCTGCTCAGCTGTGTGGCAGCTTCATGTGAGACAGGCAGAGTTGGCATAAGAATTTTTACTCCATTGCCAACATCAGCACTCCCCCACAGCAGGCAAGCACTAATTTTCCTTCCCACCAGTTGTAACAGACACAATTTTAAAAGTATGATATAATAAAGAATATCATTTCAGTGTATAGCCTTTCCTTTCAGTCCTCCTTTATGCATCAAACTGAAGATGAGAAAACTCAAGTTCTCCCCTTTCCATAGGCCACATTTCAAGAGGAAATACAACTCTCCTTCCAGTTGAGAGGTACTGGCCCAGTTTGCCTAGAGAAGCCAGGGAGGGGTTCAAGGCCAGGTTGGAGGGGGCTTGGAGCAACCTGGTATGGTGGGAGGTGTCCCTGCCCAGGGCAGGGTGCTGGAGCTGGACAACCTTTCAGGTCTCTTCCAACCCAAACCATTCTATGATTCTACAAACTCATACTGGTCCAGAAGACCACCAGGGCTGAGGTGGTGGCAGTGAAGGCCATTACCCTCCTCAGCATTTCCCTCCCTGCCTTGGGGAACTGGGAATGGAGCATTAGTGTTACTGATAGAAAGGCCCGAAACTACACGTGAAGCCCGAGGGAGTCTCTCTCCCTTTCCACATGTACTCCATACAGCACGTGTTTGATGAGTACTAATTAGGTACAGCAGAAGCGTTTAATTTGTAATCATGAACTTCAAAGGCAAGATCTGACCCTCTAGTCTTCAAGCCGAGTAGACTCTTGGTAAAGTCAAGAGAACCACTACAGGGATCAGATGGGACTAATGAATATCAGCCTAAGCAATATAATTGCCTTTCTGTGCATACACTCAACATACGTTAAGCACACACACAGCTCTGGAACTCATGCTAATCACATCTGGGGGGAGAGGGGGTTGAGACAGGAAAAAAAAAAGTGTTATTCAACATATTCATTAACAACCTGGATGAGGGGATGGTGTGTACCCTCAGCATGTTCACTGATGACACAAAACTGGGAGGGGACACCCCAGAAGGCTGTGGCGCCACACAGCGAGATCTGGACAGGCTGGAGAGTTGGGCAGAGAGGAACCTGATGAAGTTCAACAAGGGCAAGTGTGGGTGCTGCACCTGGGGAGAAATAACCCCCTGCACCAGGACAGGTTGGGGGCTGACCTGCTGGAGAGCAGCTCTGAGGAGAAAGGGACCTGGAATTCCTGGTAGACAACAAGCAACAAACCCAGGAACCACCAATGTGCCCTTGTGGCCAAAAAGGCCAATGGCATCCTGGGGGGCATCAGGAAGAGTGTGACCAGCAGGTCAAGGGAGGTCATCCTGCCCCTCTGCTCTGCCCTGGGGAGGCCTCATCTGGAGCACTGGGTCCAGTTCTGGGCTCCCCAGTTCAAAAAAGACAGGGAACTCCTGGAGAGAGTCCAGCAGAGGTTATGAAGATGATCAAGGGGCTGGAGCATCTCTTTGCTGAGGAAAGGGTGAGAGACCTGGGGCTGTTCAGCCTGGAGGAGAGAAGACTGAGAGGGGATTTCATCAATGCTGAGCAATATCTAAAGGGTGGGTGGCAAGAGGATTGGGTCAGGCTCTTCTCATTACCCCTGGTGACAGGACAAGGGGCAATGGGCACAAGCTGCAACACGGGAAATTCCACCTGAACACGAGGAAGAACTTCTTAACATTGAGGGTGGCAGAGACCTGGAACGGGCTGCCCAGGGAGGTGGTGGAGTCTCCTTCTCTGGAGACATTCAAACCCCACCTGGACACATTCCTGGTCCAGCCTGCTCTGGGTGACCCTGCTCTGGCAGGGGGTTGGACTGGGTGATCTCCAGAGGTCCCTTCTCACCAACCATTCTGTGAAATAAAGAGTGCGTTCAAAACCTGCTGGCATTCTTCATGATGAAAATACTACTTCCCGGCAGAAGTTACAGAAATGCAATAAACTGAACCATACATTTGGATGGGAAAAGGGAAATCAACAGGATATGAAGCATCAGGACCACCACGGAAGCCAACTTTCTCAGCAGCACATTGTTCTGGAAGCCCATTAACAGAGAATTAGCAGATTTTCAGTAGCTCCTTTTAAAATTAAGACATAAGGCAGAGTCATTATAAACAAGAAGAGCTGGTACTGACCTGCCTGCTCTAGACAGGAGAAATGGGGCAGCCCCCACCTCCACAACCAGGGCAAAGCAACTACATCTCTACTTGCAGAGATCTAATCAACGCTGTAATTGAGGAAAAATGCAGAGAGAGAGAATGAGACTTGCTTCTCCTTTGGGCAATACAGAGCTTACCACACCTGTGATACACCAATGACGCAGGTCTGATGACTTCTCTTAATTTAATGCTTTTCCATAGATAAGAACATAAGAGAAAACAATATGAGACAAAAGGCCAAGTAAACCATTAGATGTAAGGTAAGCCATTTTCACTGAAGTGGCACCATTATAGCACACTCAAATGAAAGAGGTCTTGTATCAGCCTCGGTAGGTAATGGCCTTTTACCTCTGTCTCACGCTTGAGTTACAGAAAACATTGCTAATTAGATGAACGACATTATAATGGTGGGACTCTTCCTGTTCCTGCCTGCCTTCAGAATTTGGGCTTGCAGCTGCCCAGCAGGAGGAAGACTCTGAGGTTTGTGATGTGGAGGTGCAGATTCCTTGCTCACACCCCGGCGTTTGAGCGACAGCCCCATGCCACCCCCTCCACATCCCACAGCAACATCACCGCCTTCTACACTCCACCAGTAATAACAACCCAACAAAAACAGCACCGCAAACAGGAAACAACACAAAATGCCAAGTTTTGCAACTGGAGAAATCACAGGAATAGGAGTATTAATAAAAAAATCCAGAATGATGCAGATACATTGTTCTTTCTGGCTGACACAGAGAAGCAATAAATTGCTGCTGTAGGCAGTGAGCACTGAGCTTACTGCTCCTGCCCATGGTCTTCAACCACAGCACACCCTGCAGCCAACCTTCCTCTCATATTCATTCTTTTGAAGAATTTTCCCCCTGTGCTTTATGTTATTCCTACGACTGCCAGCTGCAGCAGTCCTTACTTGAACTGACTGCGCATACACACACCTAGAATCTAAAATAACTCACATCACAAGCCCTAATAAGAATGCTTTGGGGCAGCATCCCTCAAGTTTTTCATCCCCGCAACACAGCAGGTGGAAGTTCAAGCAAACATGCCATTTTCTGTCCTCCTAAGGTGATGCTGGAATAGGGCAAAAAAAAATAAAAATAAAAAGCAGAGACTGTAGGCTTTACATACTGAGAAAAGAAAAGGTATGCTGCAACCCCAGACACTGCAGAGGTGGCAGTCGAGTTTAGTGTGAGCTACACAATGGTGGTGTTTTCCTAAATTTGTTATTTAGTTGTTCCAAGCAAACATCGACGAAAGATAAGAATCTGACTTTTCCCCTTCTCTGATGCCTTGGGACCCCCTCTCTAGGTAAGAGCAGCAACTTCACAGGGAAAGGAGAGCAGTCCCCAGTGGGAGAGTGACACTCCTTAGGGACAGCACACACTACAGGCATTGATCAGCCTCCAAAGCACCCACTGCTCGCTGGTGCCACTCCAGAGCATCTCACACACCAAGCCACTTCAGCTGCTGGTAGCACTGAGTCTTCTCCCCCCACAAAAGCCTCAGATTTTGATCAAAAGGTTTCTCATTCAACAGATTTTCTCCAAAGGCATGAAGAAAAGTAGTCATTGGAAACAGCTGGGCATTTCACACTACAGGAACAGCTTCCAGAGGGGATTTACATGCACATCAGTGGCACAGACAGCCAAATAATGACAGTACCAGTAGACTCTGGGCTGAAAACAGTGAAAAGAAACATCACAGTCCTTACAAAAATCTAGAGGAAATATCAGCCTGATTCCTAATGAAAACCACCAATGGAAGAGGGCTGGTGGATGTCACAAAGTGCATACAGAGAATTTGGGTGCATCTCGTATGTTGGCAACCAAGGTCTTGTTTCTCATGTGTTCCATCAAGTCTGATTGGTATTTTACCAACGACACACCAGTGTATTTATTACAGAGGGTGACACCCCCAGCACTTGTGAAAATAAATACTCATAAGTCAAATATAATAAAATATTTAGACTCCTGACACTGACACTTTTATTGCCATTTAGGCAACGTACAGTTTGTTCTGCAGCAGAGGAGAGAACCAGGGCGATTCCAAGGTCCTCCAAGCAGAGGAGAGAACCAGGGCAGCATCAAATAGTCACGTCTGATAAAGCCAGTGACCTACTGCCACCAAAAGGAAACCACTGGAATTACTCCACATGTAAAGCAGCTTTTCGTTACCGGGGGAAATAATACAGTAAATTAAACTTCTGTAAGGAGAAGACAGATACAGTATTTTAATCAGGATAAAAAAGTCTTTGAAAATCAAAAAAGCTGGGGGTGTGAATTTACAAGAACTGATCTCCCCCAGTTTCTCGGTGTTTTGAAACCTTGTGGGGCAGGAGGCTGGGAAGCATGAAGACAGGGTGTAAAAAGCCAGAAGAACACTGAAAGGCTACCATTCTCCAGGGCTAGCCTTTCTAGGTCTTTGTTCTACCTTCCAGGATATTCCACACAAGAATAAAATGAGATTTTTTTTTAAAAAAAGTAAGTATAATAAGGTAATATAGTTCCTCTAGACCATAAATTTGGCATTTTAGGTCAGATGATTGATGCACATTCATCAGATTGATGGGCAGGAAAGGAAACAGCTGGAAGAAGGAGATCATCACGATCTTTTATAAATGCAAAACCAGAACTACTCTATACACAAACCAGGGGAAAAAAAAAAAAAAAGAAACATTTAAGTACTTACTGCTGCAGTAAATATGATACAGTTTTGTGGCCCTTCTTCATCTCCATAGTGTTCAGAGGTGCCATGCTCTGCACAGGTGGAATGCAGGAGGGTACAGGAAAGTCCTTCACCTTAACTAGACTCAGCTCTGTGGTTGATTTAGGGTACTGATGCAGGATTACTATTTAGAAGCCATGAAGTAGTACAGCAATTAAGTCACAAGGGCAATGAATCTCTCTGCTTCTTACCATCAAGAAGTTGGGCATCAGAGAAAAAAATTCCTCAAGAGAAAGGCATTACTCATCCCATCCAATTTAGGTGCTTACATTCCCTATAAAGTCAACAGAAGGCAGTATAAGACATGTAATCTTTATCACATTGACCATTCAAGGCACTGGGGCTTCTATATGAGGTATTTGAAAAGAACTGGTATGGCCTCTCCCAGAAGAATGTATTTGGTGTGATTAGGTACTGTCGTCTGTGGAAACATCAAAGTTACCCATCTTCTTCTGAACTTCGGATGCAAATCACTGCACACAAGGGAAACAGCTCCATCAATGACTCCTCTCACTTTCTGTTGCTATTCTGCTGTTTGCTCCCCTTCCTCCACCACCCAGAGGAGGAAGGAAAAAAACAAAACAAAACGATAACAGAAACATTGTTGTTAACAGTTTAAACGTGCAGATTTTTCACAATGAACTAAATATCATTGTGATATTAAGACTGGAATAAATTTGCTCAGAAATTCACGTGACAATTGACAACGCAGGGACAAGATCCACCATCTGTGTCCAAAGGCTGAGGCTTTAACTGAGAAGTTATAAGCACAGAGGAACAATTTTGAAATTTGCCATTATCAGCAAGGAACAACAGAGCACAAAAAATGCCCCATGTTTAAATTCACAGAGATACTTAAACCCTCTGAAGTATCCCTGTGTGTGTTTTACAGTTCTCAGCTTCTTAAAGATTCAGTCAAGCAACTTGTCCCCTCGCCCTCCCCTTGCCACCCCTTCCAAACAGGAGGAAATAGCTCACACCCCCTCCCTGTCTGATGCCTTCACACAATGGACTTTTCCACTGGGTAGATGAAGGGAAAGTAAGTTTAAGCCTCCCTACTTCCAAAGCACAACTAATAACAACCTCTCCTCCCCACACAGGGAGATATGAAAGGGAGAGGGCCCTCAAAACGACCAGAAAGTCAAGGGATTTTTTTAGGATGCTCTACAACAGAGAGCCTGAAACTATCCACAGGACATAGGTGTTACTTCTTGTAGGTCACCCACTAGAAATAAGCACCCCAAAATCAATATAAAGTTGTGACTTGTACAAACTAGTTTGTCTGCTGCTTAGCTCAAAACTCCAACTTTCAAGTGTGCTGAACTGCATTAATTTGATTACTTCCCAGGAATTCTGTCTATAAGGAGATGATCAGAGCTGTGGCAATGAAGCCCATGAGACACACCTGACTCCAGCGAGATGCTGTTTCACATTGGAAGGTGTGAGCTTGAGGACCACAGTTGTTACCAGTTTTGGTTCCTAAAGCAGCACATGGGGAACCTGACATTCTCTCCCCAACCTACCACCATCTTCCTAAACTATATGTCTATGTTACAACAATGTGTAAATATCCAATAATTTCTGTCCAGATTAGGACACCTCAACAGTGCTTGAACAAGAGTTGTATTTTAGAGGAAAAGGAAAAAAAAAAACCAAACAAACCCACAGACAAAACCAGAGTGTCTTAAGTCCTGCAAGAATCAATCTTTATGATTCAGCTTTCATTCCAGGCTTTTCAGGGCATCACGTGAATCTGATCATTAAAGAAACAATGGACCCTTCATGAAAGCAGAGAATGAGAAAATCCTCATCAAATACCAGATCTAAGTTTTCTCTAGCTATTTTCTCCAGATGTGGCACCATCATTTCTTCTGGCCCCAGACACCTCACGCTGGCTGAGCAGCTGTCACATTGCAGGGATGGCTGAGAAGCTCCCCATTCCTGCAACCAAAGCCTACACAGGGCTTGGATATGGATAACTTCATATGAAGTTATCATTTAGCTAAAGTTACTGAAGTGCTGCCTTGGAAGAACTAAAAAAAAATACTAGCCATGTTTTGTGTGTTATCTGCCTCTCGGAGGCAAGTCAAAAGCACCTCAGAAAAAAGCACCAAGAAAAACAGGTAAGGGAAAAAAAAAAGGAAAAAAAAAAGGATATAAACATCAGGTCTGAAAGATTACTATCAGAACAGGGGAAACCGGGTACCACAGTAAAATTTTGTTTAGGCATATTTAGACAGGAAACCAATTTAAAGAATGAAACTGAAAAGCAAATCAAGAGTTGAACAAGAATCTAAAATGAAGTGTTGAAATATCAGTCAGAGTACAGGGGGGAGACAGGGAACGTAGAAAGAATTAGTTTCTTTTTTCTAGAAGAATAGGACACAGCAGAAAGCCATCTTTTTCTCAGTGATATCGTCAGGCAGAACTCAAAGCTTTCTGGCTTTTAGCGCTGGATTCAGACACTGATCCTCACGTTAGTTCCTGTGCTCTGATAGCACAGATCACCATCATCTTGGGAGACAAAGCAGGGAACAGGCAGCGAGCCCAGTTCTGAGAAACTCCAGTCCATCACTCAGTACCTCACCAGCCACTGATTCACCCCACTTCCATGTGCCAGCAGAGGAGCTTCCTACTGGAGAGAGAGCACATCTTGCTTCCAGCTCACCTTCACTCCTGGCTTACACAGTCCCAACCCTTTCCTTTAACCAACCCTGATGCCTGTCAGATCCTTGTCACAAGACCAGTTAAACGCAGCAACTTTGCACTAATTATGTTGGTTGTTTGGTTTTTTTTCTCCTTTCCTTCCTTTGAGTAGTTACTCAGTAACACAACAGAAACCTGTCAGCTCGCAGGGCGGTCCAGAAAGCGCTGTAGATGTCAAAAGGTAAGAAGCAACAGAATCACAGAATCATATGGGGTTGGAAAGGACCTCTGGAGTCTACCCCCCCTTCAAAACAGGTCCAGCTTCAGTCCAGAAGGTCCAATAGCAGATGGGGTGAAGGAGGCAAGACCAGAGATTCTGGCAATACCATACATCCTAACTGGCAGAACCCAGGGCAGACCCAACCATTCTGTGGTTCTGTGCCTGAGGACAGTGGTTTGGGTTGGAAGGGACATTAAAGATCATCGAGTTC
>BJBW01011036.1:0-22122 GCA_004320125.1 Scolopax mira | reverse complement strand
TGTGTTTAAGGGCCGTTTAGATACAGTGCTAAGGGACATGGTGTAGGGGATGACTTTGTAGAGTAGGGTAGATGGTTGGACTCGATGATCCCAAGGGTCTCTTCCAACCTAGACAATTGTATGATTCTATGATTCTATGATAAGTACATCAAGTGGTATGCTGGTTTAACGAAGGCAGCTAAGGTGTGGTTTTGTGCAAAAATGTCTCCTTTGCCGGTGTCCCGGGCTCAGGCTCTCTCTTCTCCAAAGCTTTACCTCTGCCAAGTGCTACATTGCTTGTATCATAATGATGTAAAGGTGCAATAGGAGTAGAGAAGGACTGAATTGTGCTGTACCCTGCCAGTGGGATAGTAAGCAGATTGCAGTATTCCCCCTGCTACTTAAAGATAACTCATTCCCTTGATATTCTTCACAGTTTAAACTCTGAAGTTTAGCAGTGGCATTTATGTTGTATTTTGATAGCCCGTATAAAGTTTTCAAAAACTCTTTCTAAGCTGGTTATTGATGTTCTTTAAGTCTTCATTCTCTTTAGGGAGAATGAAAGGCAACTCTTGTGTGAATTGTTTCTTGGCTCTTCTAGCAAGAAGAAACTGGATGTACCTTTTTTATTGTGCTATTGAAAAATGTGGAAAAATAACATGTAGAATCTGGGTGAAGGTGTGGCTGACGCAGAGCCATTTTGTTTCGGAGAGCAGACCCTGAGAATGGTTGGACTTATTAAAGCTTTTTACTCGGAGGTTTGTGAATGTCATTCTGTGTATGGCAGAAGGCAAAGGCACAGAACTTCTAATCACAAGTTGAAAAGTGATATTAGTTAAAAAATTATGTAAGCTGGCTTTACTCAGATAAATAACTCAATCTAGAGAGGAGTTTTCATGGAAAGGTTGTCACTGGAGGAGGGTAGGAGAAGAAGGATCTCTGGACCTCTTTCTGTTTTTCAGAAGAAAGATTAAAATAAATTATTAATTTCCTTGTTTATAGTCTGAAAGAGCAGATTTCAGTAACACCTCAGAGTCTGCTGTTTTCAGCTGTGAACTCACCTTTACACCAAGGGTATTAGAGGAGCTTTGTTTAATGGTGTGCAAGGAAGGCAGTGACACAGCATAGGGTGGTTGATACAGTTCTGTCCACTTAGAGTTTGTCAGCCTTTTCAAATAATATGACTAAATGAAGAAACTTCAAAACATCATCCAACAGCTTTTTTTTTTTAACACTGTGTATTGTTGCATGTTCTTATTGCCATCAGTCCTTGTGGTGCTGTCACGTAAATCAGCAGCTGACTGGTCTTTTTCATTTATAACACTTGCAGCAGTTCATTAGCTGTGTCTTATCCAAGGGGCTTTTATTTTTGGCTTTACAGTCCTTTGATGTGCTTCTTTCTGGTACTGACCTGTGACTCTGGGTCTGTCTCTCAGATCCAGCTTGAAAACGTGTTTTCCTACAGGGAATGACTACCAGTGGAAATTCTCCAGTTTGTCCCAGGCCTTATACAAGAGACTTGCTGGCATGTCTTGGACTTCTTTTGGAATGATTTGTTTAATGAAACTGTAGGGTGGAGTGGGTGCTAATGACTTTACAGGCAGAATAGACTTCGACAGTAGATTTAGACATAGTCTGCTTTTCTAACTAGCTAAAAACTAGTGCCCCAAATCACAACATAAGTGCATTATGTAATTTTAAAAGTACACTATAATATATTGCAACATGAGCATCTCACTAACAAGAGCTGCCAAGCTTCAGCATAAAGTCTGTATTTTAGATGCTCACCAACAGACTCCATCACAAACTTCTCAATTAAATTTATGGTTACCTGCCTCCTCTGTAACTTAACTGCATTATGAAAAGCTTCCTTATCTTTCTGCTACTAGCAAGCTATCCAATAATAGAAGACTTGCACGTGGCACCGATGAGTAAGTATCATTTAGTTAACTATATATATTCAGGGGGGCCCTTCACAGCTGTTAACATGCTAGATTTAGAGAGCAGGAGGTAAGTGATGGATTTAGGTAGGGAAGTGTAGGAGAGTGTGCCTGGAAATTTAAGTGGGGAGTCATCTGCAGCTGTAGCTAAAAAGGGTCTTCAGTAATAATAATGCACAGAAAGGCCTCCAGAGACCCTTGTCCCTGCACATCCCATAATTAAGGGTCAGAAAATGGCTCCTCCAAAAGGGAGTTCACAGCACAAGACAGCAGCTACTGCATCCTGCTCCTTGGAAGAGCCTCTTTTTCTTTGTCACCGATAGATCAAGCTAAAGGGGACAAGCATCACTAAACCAAAGGCTGCTTCTCTGAAGACTTCCCACAGGCTCTCTGAGGGCAGTGTTCAAGTGAAATACGTAAGAAGCACTTAAGATTTCTAAGAGACATTGAGAGCTGTCTGCTCTCTCTGGTTTTGCCTGGATTTCAGATGAGTGAAGAAACAGTGCAGTAGAGATGTGTGCATGAGAGATCAAGTTGGGGGGGGGGGGATGAAATAAAAAATGTGTTACTTTTTTTCTGAGACTCTATGTCTTGTCTATAACATCCTTCTCCATAGTAGGTGTATGTCTGAAAGAGTGTTCAAGAGCATTGAAGACCTGGGTTATATTAAAAAAATCATCTTTGCTGTAAGGAGTTTAAAATTCTTTGTCTGTTCCAAAAGGACCAGGCAGAGGGAAAGGAAAAGGAGAGGAGTGGTGGGTGCAGGGGGGTATTGGAAGTGAGACTGCAGAACGGGCATCTCTGCATGTCAGGCTTCTGAAAAGGCACCTTTGCTGAGGTGAGTGGTGGTTGGTTTTGGTGGGTGTTTGCTAGGAGAAATTGTATCGTGAGGGCTGGAGTTACATTTATCTTGGCTGGATAAAGGCTACAGGACTACTTTGGTTCTCTCTGTTTTTAAACGAACTTTTAGCACTACTTAGCATTATGGCATCTTTGTAGCCCCCTTTGAGCAGATAAATAATTTTCCAGAGATTTCTGCCTGAGACTGGATCGTTTCACCCTCAACTGTGTTCACATTTCCCATGCAGTCGTTGGCATCAAGTGTAATGGGGTAATATTTTTATCTAAATTGATTTGGGTTTCAGTTTCAAAGAGCTACTAAAACAACCGTAGTAAAGAAGCCCTTCATAATCACGTTGGATTTCATAAGGACATAACATCTTGGCAATCTGTTCCTTAGCGCTAATTCAGATCTTGTCAAACATTTTTTGACGTGCTTTTATTTTTTTATTTAATTTGGATTTTTATTTCAGATGCATGGCTTTGTCTTCAGTTAGAGAGCATCTAGCACATTCTTGAAGCTACTGCGTTCCTGGCCACTGTGGTTCATCTGATGGTAGATCAGAATCAGGGATGCAAATGGCTTCTGTCCAGTAACCTGCTTTTTCCTCAAAGATAGGAACAGCTGCCTCGGCACTGAACCTCCTTGCTAGAAGCCAAATTGCAATGTTTTTTGTGGCTTGAGAGGGATTTAGCAGGTGGTACCATTGAGGAGACTGGCGGGGCAGGTAGAGTGCAAGGGAGGGAGAAGAGTTGGCTCCTGGTCCCCAGGGGTGCGAGGAGGTGGGGGGGTGGGCTGGGGCAAGGTGCCTGGTTCTTGCTGGGGGGACGGACTACGGGGAAGATGCTGCACACTGGGGTGTGCTTCCTGCCCTGCTAAAAGTGTGAGCATCCAGACTTGTAAGGGGAAAGGGAAAAAAAAAAAAATATTGCAAATCGTGTTAACAGGAAAAGGTAAGTGTAGTGCCATGTTGTGGATAGCTCTGTGTGTCTTGTTCTTGCAGCATAACTAGAAATTTCATTTCCTGCATCAGGCGGTATGCCTCAGGCTCATGACCATGAGTTGTTGAAATTTAAGACAAGATTTCTGTGAGATGTTGCTTCCTGCCATGGCCGTGCTGTCACTAAGCAGTTCTTCCCTCTGACACCCGGCTTGTTCTTTTAATTCCCACTCTGCTTGCGAGCCTCTGCCAGTTGGTGGCCTGATGGGGGAGGTATTTGGAGCTGAAACTCATGTGCAGGTTGCGGCCTCGATGGATGTATTACTGAATTGTCTCCTGAACAAAAAAATAGCTGCAGATAGTCTTCGATGCAAGCAGCTGTGTTACTTTGCAGTAGTTCAGTGGTGCCTCCGGTGGTGAGGAGAGACCACCACCTTATTTAATACTGCTTATTTAATACTGCTTATTTAATAATGCCCTGCATTATTAAATATGCAAAAAATCGCATATTTAATAATGACCTGTACGCCTTTTAAATAACATTGCAAAACTATTTGTCCTTACCAGAAGTTCAAAGTCTGGAAAGCGAAAGGGGTAACTAGCTGCTCAGATGAACATTTAGAATAAAGAAGCATTACAGGCTGCAAGTCCAAATATGCTGATGGGCCAAATGGTCCTGCCTCTGTAAAAAGCAAAAAAAGAAAAAACAACAGAAAAAAAGTAAAATAAAATGCAATTTTGATATTATTGAAAAATATTGCATCTCTGTCACTATAAGGTGTATGTGTGGGGAAAACGGGTACTTAGAGGAGTTTATTCTCATCATCATTCTGGCCCAAGGAGCTATTAATTTTCCACAACCTTCGTAGTAGTAGTCATATTTTAGCATTTCCGATGTCCTTTTCCTTCCATCACATGCCATCCAGTGTCAGATTTACAACCTAATATTGTCAATGCAAGTGACCAGATACTGTTGCTTCTCACTTCCTCCCAAAATGTGTATCCTAAATTTGCCTTCTGAAAAAATATGGTGCTACATCTAAGTACTTCAATGGATGTGAAAGGAGCAGTTTATATCTGGGGGAAAGCGCTTGGCTCACCCAAGCCAAGGGAGTCGCGCTCTGTTTGGGAGTTATGCTCTGTGGCATTACCCAGCTGAAACTGGCAGAGGTTTAGAACACGTTCCATGTTCAGGTGTGTAAATAGTTCCTCAAGCAGGAGGAGAAATCCAAGTTTGGTATAATCCAGTTTACCTGGTGGATTTTATTTGGTTGGGTTTTTTCTCTGTCAAAAACCACATGAACAACTTGTGCAAGACTTGTCTGGGGACAGATGGCTTCCATACTGTATCATAAAGATTCTGTAGTTTGAATAAAGATGTCATCTGAGAAAAACAGGCATGGAGATTTCTCCTTGCATTGCATAGGAGTTTATGCATTGCATTGCAATGCGTAAATAAGCATTTTGTGTGTAAAGCATTTCCTTCAAAGATACGTTTTTGTAGTTACCATCAGATTCAAAACGGATCATAAGGACATAATCTGCCAGTTTAAGCTTTTGTTATATGGACAAACAAAAATAAAAATGTGCCATATTTGTGGGATGTTCTGTGGGCAGAAATGAGAGTAGAAACCTGCAGTGTCTTCAGGAGCCATGAGCTCAGGCATTTAATCAGTGGGAAAAGGTATTCACAGATATTAAACCTTCAGGCGCACCTTCACTCCATGTTTAACTTCCTTGAATTTTTATCAATGAATCTGTAATGAATAGATAATTTCATTTGACCAGAAGAAAATATATACATATAAAAAAGAAGTGCTGCAGTTTCTAGGAAGCTGTTGTGTAACACTGGTGTCTTAAACGATGTGGCAACAGGATTTTCAGTATAGCAAAAAGCCCTGCGTCAGGTCACCAGGCCACCAGAGATCTTTCAAGACAAGATGCGCCTAGTTCAACAGGATAAAAGATTAATGAGAGAAGAATTGACTAGTTTAGTTTCTTGATGGAAATCAATGTCCTTTTCTTTAAAAGAAAAAAAAATATTCTTCTGTAATACTGCAAAAGCTTTTGTTTGAAATACTATTGTAGCTATTACCTGGCAGGTTGGCTTGTTCTCACGTTAAGGGAATGATGCTAATAATTCCTATTGGCTGCTGTGACCTCTGCTGGGGGAGAGAGAGTCCGTTTTCTTGTAGCCCTTTCTCTGGGAGCCTGGCAACATGTTCACTATTTATTTATTTATTTATTCCTTCCTTGTTTGTGCCCTGCAGCAAATTTCCCTACCTGGCAGGTGGCTGAAGTGATTTGCATGCTTTGTCATTTATCTCTTGTCATAAATCTAGTTCAAAAGCAAATATCTGATGAAATTTTAATCCTAATCAGCTTTCATTTCTCTGGGTGTGTGCTTTATGTATGTCGTGGGGCGTAATTTCTCTTTGCGCACGGATGTCTGCGGAAATGTTTAAGTCCACAGCTATGTTTCTATTTGCACCTTTGCCTCACGCTGCATTAAGATGGGGTTTGTAGAAGATGTCATGCTTTGAGTGTCTCGGAGTTGTTGATGTGTAAGTCTAGATTGCATCACCTTTCTGGGTGCATACACTGAAGCTGCAGTCACATCTACTTAGTTTGAAGTCTGCTGCAGTTCTGCCTCGGTTTGTTTGGAATCCACTAGCAGGGAAGTAATTTCTGAATAATGAATCTTTGGCTTCAGACCGTAAGAATAGCTGCTAACTAAATGTTTCTCATTCTTAAACATTGCAAACAATGGCTTGCATTTTGACTGTATGTTCCAGTTCACTAATTAGTTTCCTCTTTATGGAGATGCACACTCATATTTTGTTGTTTTGGGAATGTTAATGTTTTGGGGTTTTTTCCCCGAAGGACTTTTTTGCTGAATCTAAAGCAGGCCTGTCATGCCATCAAATCAACAACCTCCATTGCCACGTTGGCTCTGCCCCAGAAGAGTTGCAGTACGGAGCAGGAGTGAGCATGTCTATCCCTTGTTTTTGTGGGGACTCCAAGCCAGTACATTGTGGCCCTGTTGTGCCAACCAACCCAAACATTTTGAGCTGTGACCCAAAAAGCACGACTCAACGGTACTTTTGGTTGATAGCTCTCATCAGCATAGGAGGAGCTTAGAAGAGATGACACACATAGGCACACGTGGTGTTTGTTCTCGGTACATTTGTGGGCAGTGTTGTGTTTTGGTTGTAAAAGAAGCCTCCTCAGATGGAAAACCAGGTCAGCAGAGCGCTAGGTTTTGGATGTGGGTGGGAGGCTTTTTGGGGAGGAGTGTGAGATGGAGCTAGTTGCTTCTCAGTGCAGCCTTTGAGTTTCTCTGCGTGCTCCTTTCTTCTGTTGGAATGGTGTCTTTCTGTGCCATCCTGGCCGCCTGCGGTGAGACGGGCATACAGGCTAGGGGTTGGGGTCACAGCTGCCACACTGGCACAAGAAGAGAAAAATAGCTGGGAGGGACAAGCAGTAGGATCTAGTTGAAAGATTAGGTTTCTGTGTGAGGGAGCTCAGGGTTTGCTCTTTCTGTCATGGCTCTGAGGGCTGGAGTGGCATCAAAAGTTGATGCAGAGTAAAGTGTAAGGAGAAGAATCCTACAGAGGAAAGGTCTGGGAAAAGGGAAAGCATCTCCACCTTCGCTTGCTAGAAGCTCTTGCCAATTCTTGCCAGGCAGATGTCACCAGTGTCGCTTCTTCATGTCTAAAGCTTTGCAGCTTAGTGAAAGAAAATAAGTCGCTAGAACTCTTGCAGACCACTGTGACCATGATGTTGCACTTAGAGAGGAATTTATAAACCCAGAGGCTGTTTTTTTTCATTTTCATTCATTTTTATTAGTATACAGGAATTAATTATAAAAGAACTTTTATGCTATTGAAATTCAAATTATAAAAGTAATCTCCAAAACTGGGAACAAATATAACAGTGGGGAGAAAAAAAAAATCTAATAGATTTTGAAAATTAGGTAAGTCTTACAAATGCCTAACAAAAACCTTAGAATTTATTTTTTTTTAACCTTACTTCTATAAACCCTTTATCCTTATTCAAGGGAATGATGATATTTGAACACAGTGATATTTACATAGTAAAGTAGCAGTTATTTCCTTTTCCTACAAGGTTGATTTAGGTAACATTTCTATTGTCTAGTAAAAAAAGTCTGCCTGCTTCCTTGACATCTCCTCTTAAAAGCTTCTGAAGACCTTATGACAAAAGGCAGTCTTTTAAGAATCATAATTACCATTTACAGATTATAAGATTCGTTCTACCATGAAGTTCAGTAGAACAGAAGGAATACAATGGTTACTGAAATTAGAGTGGTGATGCCTAAAAATACATTGCCTCCACCTCTTTTTTGGGGAGGGAGGGCTCTTCCTGTAAGCCCATCTCCAACATGCATACCAGGACAATGCTCCTCTCTGGAAAGTATTTAGAAATTCTTTCATACTCACAAAAGTACTTCCCCTTATGGAAAAATCAGAAATGCCAACTGCATAAAAACAGATTGCAGCAATATTTCTGGTGAAACACTGAAATGCAGGCAGATGCAGAAGCAGAAGAATTTGGATCAGCCATTGTTAGTGTGATACTATAATAGCTAGATGGCAGCTAGTGTGAGTTTATTAGTACTAGCAGTACAACTTTAAAGCATATTTTAAGAGCAAAGATTTTTTTTTTTGGGGGTGTGTGTGTGTGTGCATGATTTGCAGTATTTTCTGTTGGTGTGTTGTGATGTTACAGACACAGGCATGCAATCATTGAGGCTGCTAGTGCTCCCTGCTTTTCTCTGAACTATATACATTTATGGCTATACTCCCAGAAAGATAAAGGGAGGACTCTTTTCTTGATGGGGAAGGACTGAGTTTCTGCTTAATCACTGCAATAATCCTTAGTTTATGTTGTAGTTGGAAGAAATATTTCCATAGGTTCCCCCCCCACATCAAGCAGTCATGGATATCTTGACTTCCAAAGAGGGTTGTGTGCTTGCAGAATGAAGGGATAACATTTCTCACATTGTATACTTGTATAGTTTGCTTAGGTTGGTTTCTGATTATTTACTTTTTTTTTTTAAGCTGCAAAGACAACCTAAGTAACATTCTTTTCGCATGGGAGGTCTGCAAATGCAATTTTGTATTGAAGAGCCTGTGTTAGAATAGAGCTGGAAAGAATACAGCCTAATTTGCTTTGGTTCACCTGCCAAAAATGTTTCAATCGAAGGCTTTCTTCTCTAGAGGACAGGGGGAAGGTTAGTGATAAAGCCTGATTGTTTAGTAATTTTCTGCCTATTAATCCCCAGAAGTCAATTCCCTTTTTGAAGAAGACAGCAATAGTTTATTTCATTATTTTTACAGTAACTTCTATTTAAGTTAACATCATTTTGCCACCCCACTCCAAGAAAGTGGGCCTGAAAGACAGATTTGCCCATCCCTTCTTCAAACACCTGCATTCCTGCAGTCTAGATGATTAATGCTTACATCAAGTATTACTATGGCTTTGGATAAACTGATACTGGACTTACAGCTTCCCTTTGCATCTAGCTAGTTACCGTTGCTTAGGGGAGGCAATCTGTCCTCTTCCAAAACTGAATGGTGAGCTGCAATTTGACAATTAGATTTGTCAGGAAAAACATGTTTTATGTCCAGCTTCTTTGGTAGTGACAGATTGGCTTATGTTCTCTCCCTCACCCTATAGTCCATTAAATAACGTTGTACTATCACCTTCCATTCCCCAGAAGGTTATTTTCTGGCTTCAGCAACACAAAGGTTTTTTGTGGTGACTTTTCAGAGTGCCTGATTGAAGTTAGTTAGCTTTGTGGCATCTATTAAAACCAAGTCTCAGTCATTGGCTAGCAATAACTGACATGTCAGAAATTATGACCCTGAACTTTCAGTTGTTAGCTAGGACTTCAGCAAGCATGACACGTGGTAATGAGTACTGAAGGAAAAAGTAATTAGTGTTTCTAGAATTATATTTATAAAAAGGACTGCACGGAGCAACCTGACTTGAACCTGCAGGCTTTCATTTCTGATTTTCTTAATACTGTTTAGCGTTTTCTTTTCATTATCTAAATCATAGCTGTTGAGGGGAAAACAATCAATATAATTTGCTTGTATTACATCAGTTGCCTAAATCCCACAAAGATCTACATTAGAATTGGCTTTCTTTTACATTACAGCTAAAATGCCAATCAGCAGATTTGACTCAAGCTTTATTATTTTTCATTTTACTATAAGTTATATCTTGTATTAAATCTACTTTGAGGCGTGTGGAAAATGTTGATTTCCTAAATAATGGGATATTGAACCGTGGTACTATTAAAATTTTTTGGTAATATTTCTAATGTGGGGAAAATATGCTACATTATGTAAGGCTACATTTTCAACTCTGTGGTAGCAAATCTGCAATAACTTTAATGCTGTTGGGCCTTTTATATTATCTCTTGATGGAACTGAGTAATAGAAGAAGCTGTCCAGCAGGAAGATTTGGATTTTTAGCACCTGCTTCACCTTCCGTGTTTAAGCATAAAACAAATTATATTGTTTGTTGTTTTCTTTTTTTTTTTTATAGCAGCATGTTAGAAGAAGGGAGTTAGAGAAAATCATGTATTGCAGAGACATTCCACATCTTTTCCCCATTGTGTAGAAACAAAAATGGGATGTTCTGACTAAATGGTCTCAACAGCACCAAGCAGGAGAAAGGAATGGTGAAGGAAAATCGGGTTGATATTAATGTTCAGTGAGTGAAATAAATACATGTTAATAGTTGACCTAGGATTTGGCAAAACTAGTTTGTTGGTATGGAAGATATATATGTGTGTGGGGGTGACTCCTTAGCCTGATTTCCAAAAGAAAGAAGAAAAAAAAACCACTTATGTAACTTTTCTGCCTTTTCTGTGCCTGTCATGCATTTTAACTCATTGTCGAACATGTTTCAAGCTGGCCAGATGGGTGGTGATCTCAGTGGTCCTAAAATAGTCTACCACAGCCTTTAGCCAAGGACCTGTGCTCCTTCCCCACCACTTGTCTCTGACCCTCT
The DNA here is from genome assembly GCA_004320125.1 of Scolopax mira. Lineage (NCBI taxonomy): Eukaryota > Metazoa > Chordata > Aves > Charadriiformes > Scolopacidae > Scolopax > Scolopax mira. The sequence goes on along the minus strand of BJBW01011036.1, from coordinate 11,378 downwards.
CGGGGACCAGAGGGGCAGTAGGCGCTTGCCCATGGCCCCAGGCAGATGCCATGTGGCCGGCCAGCCGGTGCCCGCGTGGGGCTGGATTAGCCCCAGCTTGTGGTGCTCTCTCTCTCTCCCAACTATCAGGTCAAATTAACCTTGGTAGGTGTCCCCTACCAGTTTTTAAGCGTTGGACTGGGGGGAGGTTGGCAGATGCACACACAGAAGGCTTTGTCTCTGTTTGTGGCTGTTTGCCTGGGCTTCCTCAGCAGAGGAGTATGGATGATTTCTGCTGGCGGGGGGACTGTAGGCTGGACACCTCGCCTCACCGAATTCAGACCCATCCTATGAAGATGCCATGACAAGCGTTAGTGGATTGTGACTTTGCCCTCCATGGGAGAGAGCATCCTGTTTGCCAGCCAGCTTGGTCACCCGGGGAGGTCTGCTGCCTGCCTGGAGCCTGGATCCATGGCGTTGCAGAGAGGCTGCCATGGCTTATCTGGCTTTCCAACTGCTTCCCTGGCAGCTCATCTAGACAGGCATCAGTGGAGCAGCTGGAAAAAGCCTTTAGTGGATTGAAGGTGACTGTAGGGCTCTGGGAGCAGAAGTCAGAAGGACGAGTGCTTGAGTGGCAGGTTCCTCAGTCCTCCCACGTAAGGCTTGATTTTAATGCAAAGTTACTGAGAGCTCAGGAAAAAAAAATATTCTATTTTGCAAGACTGGGGACTTTTAAAGAAGGCCCACTTGACTAGGCAAGGAACTGCTTTGGGAACTGAAACTCAAAAAGGCAGCATGCAAAAAGCTGAGCATACAAAAACAAGGACAGATAACAGAGGAGGAGTACAAAAGCATAGTTGTAACAAAGCAATTGTTGTCACAAAGTTGTAACAAAGCAGTATTGCTTGTCTCAATAAAAAGAGAAAAGGCCAGTTAGAGCAAAAACTAGTTAAAGTAACAAGAAGGGATTCTCAAAGTAGATCAATAGCAGAGGGAGGTTCGGGAAAGCTCCCGAAAAGTAAATTCATCAATGAATAGGAGAGACAAGCTAGTATATGATGGTGTCGAAAAATGGAAGCACTAAATGCTTTATTTGCCTGAGGGAAAAGCCATTTTCCTGCCTCTCTATATGCCAGCATTTTCTGAGAAAGAGAGGCACAGCCAACAGCTGGAGAGCAGCAGGTTAGGGGCCACTTGGAGAAGCTGGATATATTCAGATCAGTAAGACTGGATGGAGCTGCTGAGGGCGCTGAAAGAGCTGAGTGCTGTGAGACCACTAGAGAAAAACTGTGCAGTTGGAGGAGGTCTCCAATGAATGAAAAAAGGCTGACATTTTACCTGACCCCAAGGAAGGTAATAAGGAACTTCTGGGTGATTATAAGCTGGTCAGCTTCACCTCGCAGCTTGGAAAGATCATGGAGTATGTTCTTTTCCAAACACGCAAAGAACAAGATGTCAGTCAGAAACAGTCATCATGGATTAAGCAGGGGCAAATTGTGCTCGACTCACCTTCTTGGTGCCTTGGATGAAATGAATTGCTACAGGAGTGAGGGAGAGCAGTAGCTACTTTGAATTCATTAGGGCTTTTGCCACTGTCTCCCACTGAGGTTTCATTTGGAAGCCGAAGAAGTATGGGCTAGGCAAGCGGAACTTTAGATGGATTGAAAATTAACTGATGAAAGAGATGAGTGATGCTTTACATCCCATTGGTGGTCCTTAAGAAGCAGGGTATTCTAAGGGATGAGACTGGGGCTGACACTGTTAGAGTTTTTATCAACAACCTGAGTCATGAAGCAAGATGCACTTTGTGCAAATTTACAGATACACTGAATGATGTTGTTTGACATGCTGGATGGTAGAGCGGCAACCCAGGGAGAGCTCAAAAGCTCTGCGGACTGGGGCACTTACATTGAAAACTGAAGGGTTTTTTCCCCTCTACTTAGTGTTTGTGAGGCTCTACAGAGGTGCAAAAGCAGTGGAGCCCCCCTCTTCAAGAGGTAGGTAAAAAAGTTGGAGGAGGACCATTAGGAGGTCTAGCAATATGGTGAGGGGCTTACAGAATGTGGTTATAAGGGAGAGGTTGACAGAGTTGGGCTTGTGTAGTCTGGAAAAAGAGGAATCTGAAGAACAGTCGAGTAGCAGCCCAAGACTTCCTGAAGGGCATTAACGAAGATGTTAAAGCTGATCTTTCTTCGGTAGGGGCAGGTGGCAAAAAGAGGGATGTAATGGCACACCTTGTAACTTGGGATTGAGCAACAGGGAGGAAAGTTTATCTGCAGGGGCAGAGCAGCACTGGAAGAGGTTACCCACGGAAGTGCTTTAATCTCAATCCTCAGAGGATTTTGAGACTCGTTTGGACAGAGCTGTGGCCGGCTTGATCTGCTGTCAGCAACAGTTCCCACTTGGACAGCAGATTGGGCAGAAGTTCGTCCCAGCCAGCACTTCTTTGATTCTGTGAAGTCTCAGAGACACAGGGGATCCAGAGACAGTTTGGTTCAGGTGTGATGCAAATAGCTGTAGGAAACCAGTCTTCATTCAGGCAAATGCTTTCATGGACTGCTTGGTGGGGTGTCTTTTTTGGTATGGTGTCATCATCCCAAATTTCACAGATGACTGGAAAAGAGGTACTTCACTCTGGATCTTTTAAAATACTTTAAAAATATGTACAGAAGGATGGTTACTGATGGTTACTGCTGAAATAAAGCAGCTCGCTACTTTTGCACCTGAGCTGTAATTTGAAAAGTTTATGATAACTTTTTTATTAGAGACAGGGATGCTTTTAGCACAAGTAGTTTGAAAAGCTGCAAGCGTTGCCTGTGTATTCTCAGCTCACCTCTTCTATCTGTGTAGATTAGATGAAGGTCTAAAGTTCTGAAACAGTAGCCCATTTGATAAGTATTGCCTGGATTCAGGGAACCTGATGAAAACACGTGTAATCCCAAGCTTTACTGCCTTTTGCTGTGCTACTGCTTAGTCTCACGATCTGCTGCAAAGACAGCATTTTGGTTCCATTGAGTGACGGTCAATAGTGGTATTTTTATATACTTTATTTTTGAGATACTAAGGAGATAGTCTGAAAGTAAATGTATTGCCGTCTTTTTGTCCTCTTCAGTGTTTCAGATCTGTCTTCCCAGAGAGCTCTCTGTGTGTGTGCTCGCATGCTTGTAATCAAATTTTTAGTGCCCTGCTTATTTTTCTTTCTAACTCCTGCTCATACCTTCACAAAAAGCTGTCTTTGTGCAGATGAAATGATTGGGTATATGCCAATACAAACTGAAAGCAATAAAAAGATATTTTCATTGCTTCTTTAAAAGATTAAACAAACTGCAGAACTCCCAATCAGTTTATCAGATTGCTTGTTTAATCTCATCGCTATGCATGGAGCCTGTTTACTGTTGTAGCTTTCATTAGTGTTTATGCAAATTTTGTGTTAAATCCCATCAATAATAATCTAGTTTTTATTAGCTAGGCATTTGTATTGCTTGTAATTTTCTGAAGGAAGGTTTAATGGCTGAAGAGCGACGAATATCTGAAATACTCATTTTAGGATATGCCTAAACTGTAGTTGCACTTTTTCAAATACTGCTGAGCTACTTAGCTCCATTGACAGTAATAGTGCAGTTGGCTGCAAAATCATGTGCTACTGCCATTCATTGTTGTTACAGGTATGGAGTTACTGTAGGGGCTGTATGTGGAGTGTGGCGAGAAGGGATGTGCAGGTTGTTGCATGAGCTTTGCATGTGCAGTTTATGCACCTGGACCGAAGGTGTGACGCATATGCACTGATTAGATGAACTGTGTATTTCCATAATTAATTTGGTGAGTTTGGGAAGCTTTGTGGGTTTTTTTTTCTTCTTTTGGTCTTTGTTTCTAGAACGCTGAAGGGAAATATGGAATATGGAAATATACCACTTGCAGGTGGTTTGGTTGTACCACCCATCCTTGCACCACAAGACCAAGGCTTTGCCTGTCTGTGAATTGTTTATATCATGGGTGTATCTGCATGAATCATAATTATCCTTTTGAATGCAGGATTGATATTACTAAAATAGACTGAGGATCTGACCTGAAAGTTAACTGGAAGTTATAAATGTATGTGTTTAGATGTATTATTGATGCATGATGACTGAAGTCCAAAACAGCTGCAAAACACAGCAATCTTTTAAATTGTGTCTGTTTATTTTTTGAGCTGTGTGTCTCATGGGAGAATTTCTAATGCTGACACAGCTCAGACACCATGTTGCTAATATTCTTGATCACTCTGCTGCTATGGCCAAGAAAAGTGAAAGCTAACACCTATTTCAGGGGTGATTTTGTACTTTTGGTGTAATTTTTGTATGAATCAACTTATTTTGCAAAGCTAAAAATTGTCAGATAACAGTGGTTCTGATTAGGGATGGTTGCTTTTTAATTGCTATGCTTGCTTCTGTAGCAAGTTGAAAGAGAGCACTGTCAAGTTTAAAAATTAGGGTCATCAATCTGCTTTTGTAGAAGCCTCTTCTGTACAGCTGAATTTTATTTTTTTTTCAGTTGCTCATATTTCAGATGTAAACAAAAAATAAAACATTCTCTTATATTTTCTAGTACCAAGCAAAAATTGATTATCTAAACAATTGTCTTAAATACTGTTGACTAAACTATTATTTCACACATAGCAATAGTTGATACAACAAATTGCAAGGAAGTTGCAAGGAGCTGTATGATTCATGACTGTCTGGATTGAGGAAAGAAAAGATGTAATTTGATTTTAAGCTTAGGTTTTTGATGTGGAAATGCTACTGAAGGGTATGTCAGTTTTCTGCTTTTCCTTGTCAATTTAACCATCCTGTTGTCACGTTGCAGGTGAATTACATAGCTTTAAAAATTAATCAGTTCTGTTAATAATGAAGTAAGTAATAAATAAGACTCAGTATATGTTATAAATGTCTGAGTCATTAAGACTCAGTTGGCTTTGGCAAGAAATTTAAGATGTGATCTTATTCTAGTTAAGGTGTTTGTGGTCCACGGTCTGTTAGTGTATGGTGATTTTACTTGCATAACATTAAATGGATTGTGTCATTTCTATGAACCTATATTCAGTACTTCAGCTTTAGATTTATGTGACTGCTTTCAGCATTCACAAAGAAAAATCATGTCATTAGTTTCAGTTTGAGGTTAACGATTTCAAACCTCCAAATTTGTAGGTGAATAATCTGGAGCAGCGTAGTCCATCTTGGTTGCATGTACCAGGGGTTGTATTTTGCCTCTTACACTGAAGCAACACACCGGTTTCAGTGCTTTTCTTTTAGTATTTATTTGACATTAACATCTTCTTATAAGCATATAGTAAAATGATACAGAGTGTCATTTTGTTTTCACTTGTGCTTGTTGTCTGTCTGTCTGTCATTGTAGCTGAGTGCTTCCCAAGTAAAATGAACAGTAGTGAAGTCTGTAGCAACTGTAGAAGCTTCTCTGACTCTTATAAGGACTTTATTTTGATGAGTAATATTTTGAATGAATGTCATATCAATTGGGAAGGGGAGATGTGTGTAAGAGATGGTCACTGTCTACAGTAAAATGTGTGAAGTTCAGACTTTTCTATCCCAAACGCTGGAGTACAACTGCCTCTTCCCTACAGAAGGAATGATGAATTCCAGCAAATACAGAATTACCTTCTGATTTTTTTTTTTTTAGTTCATGTCCTTTTTCATATGCGTTCCCACATTTGAAACTCTGGAGTTTGAACCCTGGCTGGTGTTACTGGGCAGAGGATGATCTTTATGCTGTGGTTGTCACTGGGTGCCTTGTGGATTTATTTTCCTAAATTTTGCTGAATGAAGAGCAGAGCAGTAAGAAGCCACACTGTTTGGAAACGACTCAGACAATGCCTGGAGGAAAAGAATGCAAAGCTGAAAACAACAATTTTTAAGTACACGAGAGGAGCTGTGTTGCTGCATGATGATTTCTACAAGCCAGCAATACAAAAACATATATTTATACCCTCCTCTCTCCTCCTTGGGTTACGCCAGCAAACAATCAGCATTCTTTGAGTTCTCAGTTGTTACTAATGCCACCTAATACATTTTGAAGAGAAATAACTTTGAGTACAGGTATGCATAAATTCATATACTGATGTAGCTTTTCAGTCTGTAGTAGTACTAAAATACGTTTCAAAGAGTGTTTAGAAAATAGGTATATTTTTCCCCTAAAAGAAGGTACAGAAGATCTTCCATTTTTTGTCTTGTCTAGTTTAGATATTTTACCTTTCCTTCCTTCATTAATTAATAGGAATATGGAAAAACCTAATTACTTCAGTGAGCTAATTCTGACTAAATCCTGTGATGCAGAACAGCATGTGAAACTGCTTGTGCCCATCCATTACACAGGGCTGCAAGAGAAAGGGGAAAAAAAAAAAAGAAAGCCTATATATCACGGATTATATTTTGCTTCAGGCATTCCCTGACCTACTGTATTATAATTTGGCAGCTACATAAAAAAATTAAAAGCTATTTGGGTTCTTACCAAATATGTTATATAAAAATAGAAAATACCAGTAATTCAAGCTGTGGAATAGCTTTTAGATGGATGATTATTCTGAAGATTTTAATAGTCCAATAAGAACCTAATCTAATTGCATGTTGAAATGAAGTTAAATATTTTCCAAATAGATTAGAGAAAGGGAATTGCATTTTGGCAGTGTGGTACAACACCCTTCTTTCTCATTGAGCGCACACATTTAAAACCTATATAATTTTGACTGAACGAACGCCTCCCAAAGGAAATAAATATAACCAAAGGATTATGATATCCACATTGCCCGCGTAGTGAGAGGATCACAACTGTAATGCACTGTCTCTTCAGTATATCCATAAGAACCAGCTCCCTCTTTGTTTCCCAGTTCCAGCCTCTGCAGGACATCTGGTGGGGTAAGGGCAGATCCTGATCAAAGTTTACAGAGGGCCTAACCTTAACAAGGGGCTCAAGGGGACAGTTGGGACAGTTGCATGAACTCACAGTGCGAGGCTGTGAGTCAGTAAAGACAAGGATCCCTTTTGCTAGTTGGTAAAGCCTCCAAAGCATTTTGTTGCCTGTGGAGCAGATCCTGAAGGACAGAAGGCTGCAAGGGCTGTGAGGAACTAATCCCATCCTCCCTTCAGACCCTAAATGAAAATGGCAGGAAGCAGCGATTCGGGTCAGAGCCTTTTGGTAACAAGGGAGGCCTTAGAGCATTTGACTTTCAGATGGGTGTGGCCTCCTTGAACGTGTCACTTCTTAAGCAATTTCAGGTCTGTAGATGAAACCGACACTTCGACCTGCAGAAGAGGGAGCACACCTCACCTGAGTGAGCTATGAATGTGGATATGAAGTATACATACTGTAAATAATAGCAAATACAGGGCAAGGACATGTCCAGGGGGAGAGACTACAGCAAGAGTGATGCAACCATCCACCTTGCACCTCTAAAACATCTGCTTTTCTATAACTCTCTCGTGATCCTTTGCATCTGATTTCATTTTATGTTATTACACTTTGGATAAGCCTATTGTAATTTACACAGTGAACATAGATACTTGTGCTTTGTTCTGTGCCTGAAGTGGCCAAATCGTGTGCTTTGACAAGATGCTGAGAAGAGCTGATCCATGTACAGCAGGTGCAGGTAAGGTCTCCTCCACCACCAGAGGAGCTGGTTTGGTGCTTTTGGGCTCAGCACTGCCTGAGCACCCAAAGTGCCATGAACACCCTAGGACTTGTGATGAGAGAGTTTAGGAACTCCTCTGACACCCATGTCCTGAAGGTGCCATTAGCAGAAATGCTGAAACGTAGCGTATGCATTTCAGGCAGGAAGATGTGAGGGCAGGAAGGGAGTGGGAACAGTCTATTTAGGTGCCCACATTTTTGCATTGAAAACTTTGTAATGTAGATGATCTATAACCCTGAGGGACTGGTTAAGTGTACTATATTGCCATGCTCTTTAAATATTAAGATGAGAAATACTCTTTTCTCTGTAGTTTATGTTAAGTGTTACTGTAGAGAGGAAGAAGAAAAAGAAGTAAAACGGGAAGAAAAAAGAAGTCTTGAAAGCTTTGTATCTTTTTTTTTTTTTTCTCCTTTCCCACTTCTGCTTGGGATGGTTTCTCTGTGAATGGTTCCTTTAACCAGTCTGGTATTGTCTGTTTCCACATTGATTATTTTCAATATTAAAAAAAAAGGCAAAAATAGAAGCTAAAGTTTCAAACCAAAACATTTTAGAATGCATTTGTGAAGAATAGAAAACCCAGGAAGAATGATTCCTGGGAAAAGAAGCATATTAATTGTGTTAGTGTAATTATATTAATAATGACAGAAGTAACGGGCATTAGTCACTCTAGAATTAAGTTTGCTCTTATTTTTACATATGCTGGTCATCTTAAAAAACCAAATATTTAAAAGACTTTTTTTTTCTTGCAAGATAGTTTAGAAAAGTCCTTCCATTTATTACAGACTACAGATTTCAAAAGGGATTCTTTACTGCTCATCTCATCTTTATGTCCTCACCATGACTACAATCACTAAAAAAAACCCCAACCAACCAATGTTTCTCATATTTAATGGTTAATAGAAACAGCCTGTTCAAGCTGTTTTGATTACTTAACGTTTAAGAAATAAATATGGATAATTTTCATAGGAGCCTTGTCTTCCATCTGCCTACATCTGCCAAAAGCCCAAATATTTAAAAATTAAAATTACTCTAATTTCAGTATTAAAAACCAGATTAATGATTTATTTTTTCCTCTATTTAAATTTGAATTTTTCAGTAATTTAAAAAAATATTGCTTGGAGGATTTTTTTCAAATTATTTTGGTTTTTTGTGTTTTTTTGTGTATCTTAACTCTATCCTTGAAAATACAGTGGGCTAGATAACATGATTAACTTACTGGAAGTTCCTTTTTATCTTTACTTTCTACATTTTTACCAATGTTTCAAACTTTTTTTTCTATTAAAATGACATACGTTGCCCAAAAACTGAAGAAAAAATAAGAAAAAATTGAGAGAAACGAAAGAGGAAGCCTTTCTTTGCTTTATGTGACCAAAGGAAAAATGTCAACTTTTTACTTTTCTGTGGTTCACTAAAAGCTTTTCTGAAAGCTGTGTGTATAGAATCTACTTTTTTTTTTTTTTTAAAAAGTTACTAAAAATGTTAAGATGAGGGAATGAGAAGGAAGATTCAAAGAGGCTCTTTCAGCCTGTGATTTTGTGCCTTCATCTGAATTTTGGGTTACGCATTTGTAACTTTTGTATTGCTGAGGGGTTTTTATTCTTGTTTCAATTAGGTCCTTTCTATAAACAATAAAATAGATGCACTTCTCTGAGTTAGTAATATTTTGGGGGAGTAACTTTCTGCATGCAAGTTATATAGGTAAATGCTGCTGTATTTAGCACTTGATTACTGGTTCTGTTTAATGACTACCACATTCATAAAGGTACATTTTATCATTGTTCTAAAAAAATTAAGAAGTCAATTCCCTTCAAAGTGCTTGACTGGTGTGTCTATGGAAAGGCTTCTATTCAGCATATATCAAGGGTATTGCAACAGCTTTATTAATATAGCAAAATAATTTTATTAGTACTGATTTTTAAAACATATTTTCGTATTAGCTGTCAATGAGTGTAATTAACCATAGCATCTGAATACTCAAGTGCCTGTATTAATTATTAGTCTGTTCTCATGCTTTTGTTTACCTCTGCAGAAGAATTAGCAATTAAATTGAATAACTTTTATTAAATAATGAGTCAGAGTATGTCAGTGTAAAATAAAGCTGCACAAAGTAGAGAAATTATCAAAAATATTGATTGGCATTTGTGGTTTTATTTCTCCATATTTATGTTCTGCAAATGTTATGGCTTCATTTTTTTTAAAAGAAATAAGCTGCCCTGGTTAAACTACTTGCACCTAATTTTTGCATCCTCAGAACTGCTTTTGTGTTTTCCTGTGCCTTCACAAAGAATGAACTTATTTTGCCTAAATTCTAAATTGTGTAGTTAAAAGGTCAATTTGGGCTAAGTGTTTGGGTTTTTGCATTTAATCTCCAACATTACTCTCGTGTCAGAAAGTTGCTACCTCCCGAGTGCTGCAGGTAGCCTGGTTACTGAGCTTTAAAGGGAAGTTCTCTGCTTCCACCTTAATGCACGCACTGGTAGAAAACCTTGTATCAGTGCTACTCAACATAATGGTTTCTGCTTCAGCAATCAGTTGCTAGCCCCTTGGTGACTCCATTTTATTTCAGAATTCAATAGTATGCATTTCTGTCCAGTTTTAGTAGCACTGTCAATGATGAGCAGGGTATCTATCCTGCTGTAGGAGACCTGGCTGCAGAGATTTGTTTTCTTTTGTGGAAGGGAGGACTTTGCACACAGCCACAGCATGTGAAACCACAGCTGGCAAGAGGCTGAAGAGTGCCTCTGCTCTCCAAAGTTAGCTCCATCTTCTTGGAAGAGGTTTCAGGGAGGTACTTTCTCTTGACAAAGGAGGGAGAGTGTGGTGGAAATGGCTGCAACATTATGCTTGATATTTTTTCTACATCTCTTCTGACAAATGTTCCTGCTGTCACCTGTGGTGAAGTATTTAGCAGAACTTCTGACTGCAGGCTCAAGAAACATCTTGCAGAACATCCACTGAGATATGTTAAAATTCTCTGGTGCTGTGGAATAAAGCAATGGAAGTTCAGAGATACAGACAAAAGATTCAATTAATTCTAGACAGAATCCATCATGAATGCAAAGGTAAAAAAAGCAAGTATATTCATGTGGAACTGGAAATGGTGTGGGATCAGCAAGCTTTTATTTTCCATGCAGTTGATTCTCTGATCTTAAATTCATAGAAAAAAGTTCCCTAGCCCCTATCTGAGGGCCAAGTAGGACTTGGATAGATATTCTGGGAAGTTCATCATTAACTTTTATAACAAGGCAGATACTATGTGCACAGATGTGTATTTTATACCCATTATAGTACAGACTTGGGCTGTAGATTCCCACTTCTCATTAGAGAACGATACGTTTTTTAATAAGAAATACTGAGATTTTTACCTATAAATGAAAATAGTGAAACAACCAATTCTTAACTAAGTTACATATAAAATAAAACCACATTTTCTTATGAAATCATTGCTGTATTGAGTATATTGTGTGCCTTTTTCATGTCCTTCTTCTAAACTGACTAATTGGAGAAGAAATGCCTGACCCATCAGGATATGCAAATTATTTTGTGAACTCTGGTACTTATTGCTTAAAAGTACTGCCATATATGCTGTAATAAGGCAATGTTAATGCATTTAGACATGCTTGATTACTATTTTTGTTTAATGATGTTCAACATACATGTGACGAAACGGGGAGAAAGGACTTCACTGCGAGGTTCAAATTAATTTATTTGGACTTCACTC
>BJBW01011032.1:0-33267 GCA_004320125.1 Scolopax mira | reverse complement strand
GTGAGGCTCAACAAGGCCCTGGGAAACCTGGTCTAGTTGGGGGTGTCCCTGTGACTGCAGGGGGGTTGGACAAGATGACCTTTGAAGGTCCTTCCAGCCCAGATGATTCTATCTATGATTCTATGATCACTGTCTTGTCTGCAGTCTCAGTTGAGAATGCACACCTAGCTGCTGCTGAATTTCTAGCATTAAAAAAACCGGTTTTGTATAGCTTTTATTTTCTGGACTGAAAACTGGCACTTCATTTCTCAACCCATGTAAGTATTTCAACCAAGTACTGACACATGGCAGTCATGGCTGATTTAACTACTGTCCTGTAGTTTAATCTGCCAATGGTCAAAGTGAACACCCATTTATGTATGAATTACTAAAATAAAGAATGAAGTAGCTGGAAAGCTACTTGTGCTACTTAGCCTAATCACAATTAGGATTTCAGGAGCTAATAAGGCTTAAAAGTCTCCAAAGTGTAGTAAGTAGACTCCGTAAACTCAATTGTGCAATATTTCTTCCCAATCTTTCTTGAAGTCTCTCTTGAAAACTTACACAAGGAAAGATATAACCGGGAAATTATTAAAATGATCTAATGACATTGCTATCTCCTCTGTCTATGGTTACTTCCTAGCTTAAAGGGAAAGAAATGTTACTGACGAGTAATAACATGCATGAGCATTGAAAGTTGTTGTTCTAGCCTTACAAGCTTTCAGATTTGCTGATTTGAACTTGATAGTACCCTACATAGTTTACATCTGCGGTAAATTAGCTTTTTTTTTTGGTTAAATTTCTTCTTATGATTATACACCTTACTTCAAATACATCTTTAGTCTATATTAAAAAATATACCAGTACTGCCAGAGAAATTAACTAGAATTATCAGATCTAAACACAGTTCAATACTCTTAGATTCAATCACTCAAGTTTTTATTTAAGTAACGTATTTTTTTTATTACTTACTCTTGGGAAACAGCAATGAATTGACTTCTTTACATGAGAATTACCTAAGGATTTTTCTGTGAAATGGTGTGGTAGTTTTTCACCACTAGAGAGCAGATTTGCACTGTCAAGTGTGGTGTATCCTCACCAGAGATGTCAAAGGGCTGAGAATAGCGTCCTGTAAATAAAAGATATTGTGCATGTATGACTGTCGTCTTCGCAAATGGACTTTAGACTCTTCCCTTATTATTATAAATTGCTTCTTTCAGAAACTTTAATGGTTAAAAATTATGTGTGTTTGAGGATTTCAGTGGAACTCTACAATTCTCTTCATGTTAACCTGAAATTCAGGAAAGAACACAATATTCATTCATACTGTTTTAATTATACTACCCTGGTAAATGTTGTATAAAATGATGGGAACTGGGCAGTTCAAATCAGTTTATGGCTAATTCTTAAAGGTTTCACTCCCTTAAATCAACCTTCCTCTATTTGGACATTCCATTAAGCTTTATTAAGGAGCAAACTGGCAACACTTCGTTACTGAGGTATTACAAAGTGTGTAGTGTGTGTGTGTGCAGGTGGGTGGGGGGAGGGTGGGCTGGACATTTCGTGGCATGTTTTCAAACTTTCTGACAATCTAAAAGGAACAAAGACTTTGTAAAGCCAGAAAAGGGAAGCTCAGAAGTGCTGTTGTCCAAATACAACACAAAATGGTCATATTTCAGGTACAGTACTGAGTCTATTAAAATCAGTAATTGTGCTAATTCTTTGATAAAATAGGTGTAAGACCAGATTTTACTGTGGGGCAAATATCTTTACACCTATTGAATCCCTGAACTCAGGACAGTTAATAGATATCAAAAGTGGCCTTATCAGCTTCAAGGTATTTCTCATGGTTCACTAGCACAGCATGGGGAAAATAACACTGATCAACAAGGGAACAAAGTGACATACTCCATGTAGCAACCAGGTTTCATGGACCAAGAGTGATGTATCCCTTTCATTGTTCTTATGTGCGGTACATATTCTTCACATGCAGTTTGTTAGCTGGGTTAGGAGCACAACTTGTACTATTCTGTGATCATGCCCTGCAGGATGCTTGAGGAATAGCGAAGTTTTCCTCTGTTCAAATTTCTTCATTGTGTTCTGCCAAGACAAACACACAAACTTCTGATACAAAGGAAAGTATTATAGCTCTGAAGTATCACAGATGGAGAATGTTTCAAATCTCCCAAGACCTCAGCTAGCTCTTAGAGATTTTAAAAAGTACACAGGAACTATAACCCATATTTCAGTTGTGTAGCTGTTTTTGAGGTGTGGCTTGAATAGTAAGAGCCACAAAAATTTCAAGTTACATTTTAGACATCTGTGAGTTAAGTGACAGATCCCCTCTGTGAGGGGATTGAGAGAAATGTTAATTTCATTTCATCTTGTTAAACTCAAAAAATGGATATTCTTATACATTCTCACCCATATGCTTGTTCTCTCTTTTGGCTGAGGCTACCATGGGAAATCAAATTAAATTGAGATGTGTAAAAATATGACTAGGAAAAAGAATTCAAATGTATGTCCTCAAAAAATTTCATTGGTAAAAGCTTATGTAAATCAGACATTCCAATTTACCACATCCATAGTCTCACTATTCTTGCCTTTGGGATTTCAGCTTGCTACTGAAGACCAGTATGACTGGAAACAAAAGGTGTCTTTCTCTAATGCCCAGGAAGATACAACTTGTACAATAGCTGCTGTACAATAAATAGCAATTATATCAATGCTGCTTAATGTTGTGGTCTACATGATATCCTAATAACATTTTAAGCAGGGCTAAAGGTTACCATGAGTAACACAGCTGACTGGTAAGATCCAATTCTCTTTAACCGTTCAGAAAGCGGGTGAGAAAGAATCATCTTGGCTCAGTCTTGTCGTATGAGGTGAAATGACATGATGTCTCCTTTTTGCTCTTCCTGAGCCATCAAACAATATGTCCATTTTGTTACTCAATAAGGCTGTCCTTTATAAAAGCTGTCCTTTATAAAACACCTTAGATGTTTAAATAAACTAACTGATAAAGACTATCATGTCCTTATCTCGTGATTTCTCCACCAGTGACTGGGATCTGATTATTCTGTAACCAGCACTGGCCTCTCACAACAGTGATACTTGCTGATGTCACCTAGGGTTTACTGAGGGGAGAATGGGCCTCCTCAACAGCTGCTGGCAGGATTCATGGAGCAGCTCAGATGGTACCTGCTCTTATTCCTGTAAGGCAGTTATCATTATAAACAGTAAGGAAGGAGACAAGCTTCAGCAAAATTTATGGCCATTATGTCTAACTTAACCATATGGGAACTCTCATTGGATGTAGATGTTTAAGTATTTTCACTTTGGTTACTTGCCATGCATGCAGACCCTGCTACAAGGATGGCAGAAGGGACTGGTAGTTTGCATTAATCTTGTGCCACAGCTGATCAGGCAGATCTTAAGTGTATCCAGATCATCAGAAACCAACTGTTGCCCTGAAACAGTAAAAACTGTATTTCGTGTAAGTCAAAATGGTTCTTTAACAAATTGAGGTTTGTTTGTGCTCCAGTAAATTCAGAACTATGGTGCTGAACAGGCAGGTTATTAATTAGGCTTAATTACTGCTACGCCAGTTTCTTCCCCACTTTAATGTTAATCACAAGAAAGTGGGATCAAGAGGGACCTGATTAGAAGCTTTGTAATTGTAATTCTATTTATGACAATCAACACTCTAGGAAATTCTGATTTCTCATATTATAACAGGAAAAAGGAAGTGAAACACAACTTCTTTCTGTCTTGCACTATCCAGTCGGGTTTTCCAATGTTTACTATTTTGCAGAAGTTAATAAGCTAAGTTTTATGATTTACTTTGATGGCATAATACAGCAATTTTTTTAAGGCTGCTAGAAGCCAGAATACTTCTTCTACCATTTGACAGAGCAATGACAGCCTAGATTAATTGACTATTTAGATATTTATGTTTACAGCCTAGACAAAGATAGGTTGTTATGCAGAGTGACACTGAGTGGTTTGTGGGAAGTGAACCAGCTTGTGCAATAAGTTTTGAAGCAAGCTGAAGTTCTTGCTGTTCTTCCTTCTACTCCGTTTGACACTTCTGTCCATTCTCCTTAGTGCAGTTTTCAGCTCAAGATGAGCTTAGAATGGAAATTCTGAGTTCAGACACCCACAGATTTTGGAAAATAGATCTGTAAGTAGTCAGAAAGTTCTACTCATTGCAGGGAAGTGTGATTTCTTCCTGTACTGTCAACTCTTACTATTTCAGAATGATCTTTGTGATTCAAGGAAGAAATAGTAGGAGCTATTTTGAACTTTTAAATTTCAGTCAAGAGCTATCATCCATTGACCTGGTTCCAGCTGTTATCAGTCTTGGAGGATTCCTGATTCTTTCTAGTGTCCTTGCTTTTGCTATGTGCACGAAATTTCTAGGAATAAGTCATAGCAATGATTTTGTGCTTCTGTTTTAGGACGTATGGTTACACAATGTGAAACAGTATGTTATGAGCATCTTGACAACAGCAATTGAAAATTATAACCCTGGCTTTATTCATGGAGCAGTGGTCTTCAAACACTAGCTAATATTAAGGCAACTTTACCAAGGCGTCTTGAGGTTTTTCTATTGTTAAAATGCCAAACTGCAAAGATATGCTGGCAATGCAATATATTATGTATAATCTATAATCTATTGGAATATTTTAACTAGGGAAAATGTGTTGGAGATATTCAAGTTTAATCAGAATAGATAAACTTTAGTAAATATGATTTATCCAGATTCATCAGGTTAGTTAAAGGTTATCATTTGTCTTTATTTCTTAAATTAGGGAGAACTCCAGTAGAAACTGAAGCAAGGGTCCTAGCCCTTTTTTTTTGATGTTCCTCCTCCGAAGGCCTTTCATCCTCAAACTAGTGAATGTTGGTATGCATATTTATATAGTGCAATATTTTGTTACAGTCTGAGGAATTATTTTTTTTTTAACCTTATGTTGGGGTTAGATAGAAGGTCTGTCATGCTTTTACATGCTGATACTGCTTTTAATTGCTGTGCAGCAGTTAATGCACTAGCCCAGAACTCATTCTCAGCATAGCTGCATACTTGTCAGTGTCTCGATCTCATTCCCCTCTCAGAAAAATGCAGATAGTTTTTCCTTCTCTGGGGAGATACAACATATGACTTCAAGGAACTCACATACTAAAGGAACAGCAAAGATATTTAACATTGACTACATTATTATAATATCTGCACAGAAGAGCTAGCAGAGGAAAGGTCATTATTCTATCTTTACCTCATAGATATTTAAGTATATTGAAATAAACCTCCTATATTAAGTGTGAGAAGAAAAATCCCCACAGATTATATATTTCCTGCAATCTTTCTGAATACTCGTAGCACAGAAAAATAAAATTGTAGATTTGTTTATTTGACATACCTTTGACAGTATATTTTAGAGTGTTTTTCAGAGATTAACAATGGGCTTTCTAGGCAATATTTCTAAAATATTTCCATCCCAGGACAATTTCAAAAATAAACTACAAAAAGTAGTGTGATACGCCATTACCAGTAGTCATGTTCCTCACACACTTTTATTCACTTCACCATTTACTTCCTTATGTGATCTTAAAAAAATATACATTTTTTGCTGAAAATTGAATCTAGGCCATTGTTTTGTTACATACCTTAGACTTAAAGAATTTCATAGTATCAAAGTTATTTGGTATTGTGTGTAGAGCTAATGATCTTCGTAGATGTCATGGTCCTTTGAAGGTAATGAACGAGTTATTATTAAACCAGTAAGAGAGTACAAAAGCACTGTGAACTTCCTTTCATACATCTAGAGTTTAATTTGTCTATATAATCTCTCAGTTCTCTTTATCACTTGTTAAACACATGTGATTTTATTTACAGTTTTGTAGTAAGTATTGTGTTTAGTATTGTGTAATGGTGCTTTGGAGAAATGCATTAGATTTTAAAAACTGTAGTAAATGAGTGATTGCATGAAATAAGAAGCTTTCTACCTACTGGAATTGACTCATAACTTCAGAAGTTTCAAGATTTTTTTTCCCTCTTCTTCTAGACATTCTTTTATTTCCACATGTTGCAGGGTCAATTCTGCTTTGTCTTGCTTAGGTCACTTCCTCTGGAAGAGACCTTGGAAGAAGGGCAATTCACCACTTGCTAAGTATAAACAGCAAATGCATGAAGCCCATCACAGCAACACACCCTGGAGTATATATCAAACCATAGCCATTAGTATGGAAGAGAATTCTTAGTGAAGAGTAAAGCTGCTATAGGTTGCTAGTGATGCTTGCCCCTGAGAGAAAGGAGTGTTGGTGAAAATTGTCATCAAGAAGTATGAAATTCAGGACCAGATCCATCTCTGTAATTCCTGAAAGATCAAAATAATCAGAACAAGCTGAATGCAGAGCATTCTTCTGCCACCTAACCTGGTGCTGCCACTAAGCAAGGGGAAAAATTCTTTTATTGCCAAAATAAAGCACAAGAAGGTTAGCATCTGTTGTCTAATACCATTTGTGAGAAGCCCTGCATTATGGTTCCTGTATCCAGGCTCTGGGTTTGACTTTTTTTTTTTTTTAAATTTTTATTTAGAAATGTTCAAAATCAGGTGTTAGAGGTGAATTTGGCTATGAAGGACAGAGTGAGCTTAAAGAAGTGCTCGATCTTTGATGCGTATCAGAAAAAATAAGAACTGATTAGACTTTTAGTTGTCATCCTGCTTTTTGGTACCTTGTCAGCTATTACAGAAAAAAAGCATGATCATCCTTCTGCCCCCTAGCTTATTCCTTTAAGAACCTATCAAAAGTATGGTTTTACTGCATTGTTGTCCTGGAGGACTTCCTCCTTTCTTGGGGCCAAATACATGTGGGTTTTTTGGCAGCTTTCTATTCTACGCTGGCTTTAAAAGGATACTTGGCTGAAATTGAATCTTGTCTTGCAGCAGCATTTAATTAGCGTTTGGCCCTCTGAGATTATGATTAAAAGTTGTTGGTAACTCTGTTATTTACCTCAGTTTTCACAAGCAATTGTTACATGGAGCTGACAAAATACTACACCAAAATATTGTGAAGTAATTTTGGTAGAAATCTGTGAGAAACTCATAATTCCTAGTAAATCTGCAGGGCCAGTAACTAGTAAAACAATGACCATCTCACTCTTGAACACCTTGTTTTCAGCTTGTGCTCATGAGCCAAGTTTTTTTGCTTCACAGAATGAAGTCAGTATTATGAGCTAAACTATACATGTCCTTCTGCACCAGGCAATGCATAGTATTATAAGTACTGTTTAGTGCTCATTCCACAGCGTAAAATACTGCAAAGAACAAGGCTGTCTGCTAACCCCTTATTTATTCTAGCTAAACCATATGAAATTCTGGGTTAAATGTTACATCAAGTTATTCTCAGGTTTTGTCACTATTATGTTATAATCCTGTCTCAGCAGAGATGAGTCAGTGTTTTTTAATGGTGAAATTATTCCCTAAATTGTAATTTATCTATAAAAGTGACATAGATTGGGCAGAAATTACAGTGGGAAGCAGAAGGAAAGAGGATGCAATTATTCACATTTCCCAGTTTTCTTCCTGGTTTTGGTTTGGTTTTTTTTGTTTGGTTGGCTTTGCCAGTCTCCCAAGATGTTTCTGGTCAACAAAGCACTAGGTAATTTAGTTGTCAGTGTGCAAATCTGACTCCAGTGACTTCAGGCTTTATCTTCTCTCTGATGCCAACAGCCAACTGCTGATCTTGGTGACAAGTCTGTGAACCCAGAAGGTTTCTGAAAGCCGCAATGGGGCTATTCCAGATAAACTGTGCTTTAATGGATGTAAATCTAGCCTGCTTACTCTTTCTTTTTACTGTAGTATTTGTGGGAAGTAGAAAAAGAAAGAATTCTTGTCTGAGCAGAAGTTTCCTTAGTCACCTAATATATTGAAAGGATAAAGTATATAAAGGAGGTAAGTGCAGGCCCCATTTTCTTTCAGTTGCAGAATCTCGATGATGCTGACTGGTGCAGGAGAAGGACAGAGTTCATCATAGTGTATATTAAATGACTTTCATCTAAAAATAGGTTTTACTTAAGGGCTTCATTGGGTCAGATAAAAATGATTGATCCTTGAGTTTATGGATTGCTTCCTTTCCCTGAATAAAAAATTAAAAAATCTCAACACTTGGCAATCTAAAGAAGTTGTAGCAATGTTAACAATTAGATTTAAAACTACAGTATGTTAAACTGTCTAGTAAATTCTATGCAGTCCTGTTGCATGGCAATTTTATGGCTTGTGTTTATGCAGGCAGTCTGTCAGATATCTACAAAGGTCTTTTCTGTCTTGAAATCAGTTATCTGAGTCAGTCACATTACGAAGTTAGCTAATTCTCTGTTTTAAGGGTACTTAACGTACTCTTAAAACAAGTACTGATTTGGCAGCATGTTAATTGCATAATTTATGCAGTGAATGGTTTAAAAGTGCTTCTCCTCCAGGTCCACTGACTTCACTTGCATAGAACTGGAACTATTGCTGGAATATGGTATAAGAAACTGCCAGTTCTCAACTTCACTGCTTAGGTTTTATGTACATTCTGTGTATACGTTAAGTTTATATGTACAGTCACAGTATAATTTTGCATAAAAATACAATGTTTTCAGTATGACTCCAGTATTGAGGTACAAACAAACTGTACAATTATACAGGTTCTTTGTAAAACAAAACAAAACAAGAAAAAAAGAAAAGAAAAAAGTAAAAAAAGGAAAATCCTCACAAAACAAACATCCCCCCCATATTATTACTTTGTAATATTACGAAAGAAACTTTCTACTGGAAGTTGAAGAGCATTACCCTATCCTGTCTTACATTCATGTCTCATTTACATGCTGTAATTGCTGTTAATGTGGTGATTTCTTTCCCCATCCTTCTTTTATACATGGAACTGTTGTATTTATAATGGATTTTGATGTTTCAGAGTGGTTTGCTTCTTTTTTAAATTCTTAAAATCCCGTGAATATTAAGGTTTTATGTTTTGTTACTTTTTCAGCTATCACCATGAAATAACACTTAAAGCAGCATTGTGTTTCCACACTGCCCTTTGATTTCTTTTGTCTAATTTTCACATAAGAATATAGAAGGCCTAGCAGACAGTTACTTGCCAACTGCAAATTTTAAAATAACATTCGTAGAACGTTCAAAATTATTTCTAGTTTGTAAGAGCTGTGTGTGTCCTGTGCCTCCCCAAAATCCTAGATACTAAACACTTTCCACTTTGAACTTTGCAGAAGATGTAGTCCAATTGTGTAAGAGGATTTTGTTTTCCTATTTAATAATATGCTAAGAAATAGCTTAAAAAAACAATTTCTGTAGTAATGTCTCATATTCAATCTTTAACACCAGCAAAGAAAGTGTGTGTTGTGTGCCTCTATTCCTCTGTATTTATAGTTGTTTTTTTAAGTATACATTTCAAGACAAAGCTAAAATATGCAGGGCGTAATTCATAAACATTGTAGAATGTCAAGTCTTTGAAGCTATCTCTATAATATGGTGTGAAAGTGCTCCAGCCATTTTGCAAGATTCATATGCAATATTTTCTCCTCCATATTAATAGTTTGAATAGTGAAAGGGGAGAATCTGTCTTCCAATCATATTTTAAGGATTACCCTCGTCCCTGTGTAAAATTATGAATAAGCTATTTACTTTATATGGAATGTAATATTTTCATACTGTGTCACTACTTTCACAATGAAGTAGTATCAATTTAGGTTGTTCACAGAACTTCCTACTATAGGTCATGGCACCAAGCCTCTCAGAGTTCAAGGAGCATCTGAACGATGCTCTTAGTCATGTGGTTAAGTTCTAGGTAATCCTGAAGGGAGTTGGACTTGGTCATCCTTATGGGCCCTTTTCAACTCAAGATATACTTTATTATTTTGTGATTCTATGAGTAATATTGGTCCAAGGCAAAGACCCTGTGTTTATATAGCACCATGACTAAAAATATTTGTAAGTTATGAGATATTTTTGATGGTATATGAGCTCAGTGTTCAGCTATGAACTTTTTTTTTCTCCCCTTATGATTTAAGGCAGCAAAATACTTAACTGCACACCTAATTCTAAGCTTAGATCCATTTATGCGTCTCTCAGTACCTTGCAAAATCAGTGCCTAATGCAATGAATTTTATGCCATCTTATGGCCTAATATCTCCCAATAAATGGTTGCTTCTGACCTGACATATAGACATAAGGTTTATCAGGCAAAGCTAAATCCTTTCTTCAACTGACTATGGCTAGCTGAGGGGAAAACATACAAGATCTTAACTAGCATATTATTTTTTCTCATAGTTGTCAATATTTTATAAAGGCTGAATGGCTTTTTAAGCTTAAAATGTCAAGAATTACCAGAGAGATTTTTAAAAGCAAACACGGTAAAAAATGCATTGCAAAAAGCCAGAAAGCCTTCCAACTTCTGTGTTTACTAGTCTTTACTATGATTATGTACTTAGTTTTCTACCAAAGGGAAACACCAGTCTTCTAAGAAATAATTAGTTAAGAGAATACTTTGTATGCTCAGTGTTCTGTAGAGACAGAAACTGTAGCTTGGATACAGATCTCCTGTTACTTCAGAGAACTTGAGAGTTTATTTTGCTTTGTATATATGCCAATGAGATGGTATTTGTACCACAGTTTCATTGCTAATTGTTTAAGATATGTACATCCTCTTGTGGTTACCTATTTTTCAAGAGCTAATACTGAGATTCTGTGCTTCCTATTGATCTTAACTCCCAGGTGTCCTGAAGGGTAGGACTGACTCATGAGCACTCCAGGATCACAGTTGTTTCATCTTGAAGCTGCACTTAACACTAAATTTACTGTACTTGGAGCATCGAGACAAACCCAACCACCATACCATTTACCTCAAGGGGCACTATGCCACACAGTACTGCAACTTTTCACCCTCAGCACTTCAGCCTTCACTATTTCACACCAGATTTAAGTGGGCTGATTTTACTTAGTCTTACTTAGAATTTCTTTTTACCTCACTTTACTTTTTCTACAAGTGTCCCTTGGTTTCCCAAGAATTAATGAGGACAATTGCTGCTGTCTTCTCTAGCTCTGTAATGCAGAACATGGAGAAAAAAGGCAATTTTAATTGCTGCTTTCATATCCTGCTTCCTTAGTTACAGCATGTGGTGGTTTTCTACCTACTAGACACATAGTCCAGGAACAGGTGTCTATTAAAATCTGCAAATGTCCTTTCTCAATGAAACCTAAAAGAATAGCACCTGTTGAGGTACAATTCCCCATTCCTTACATTCAGGTGCTTCTTAACACAAGCTAAATATTTTTATGTAGTCCTGTATTTGTCTCCTTCACTTTCCTTTACTTGACACTAAGCCCCTGCAAACTGGTCATTTTGGAAAGTGTTTTAATACTTTGAATTCAAAAGTTGATGATTTCTGTATTGGTTTCACACTGAGCTTAGCACAAAAGGAAGCTTAAAGAACAGAAGAGGGAAAGAGTAAATAGGAAGCCCTTGAAACAAAACCACATGAAAGTTACTAAATTGTGAAACTAGTAGGTAAGAAATGCCCCTTTCCTGAATCTATTTGTGTCAAAATAATCCCTGGCTGGAATGCAGGTCTCCTTTGCCTGTGCCCCATGCTGTTGTCATTGCTTCTCAGAAAACAACTTTGTTACTCTTAAGAAGTGCCAGCCTAAAAACCTGAGTGTCTGCGCGGCACTATTGATAAATCCATGCATCAGCACAGGTTGGAGGCTGAAATGCTGGAGACCAGCTTTGTGGAAAAAGTCTTGGGAGTTCTGGTGGACAACGGGATGATGATAAGCCAGTAATGTGCCCTTGTGGCCAAGAAGGCCAATGGCATCCTGGGGTACATCAGGAAGAGTATGGCCAGCAGGTCAAAGGAGGTCCTCCTGCCCCTATAGTCTGCTCTGGTGAGTCTGCATCTGGAGTAATGTGTCCAGTTCTGGGCTCTGCAGTTCAAGAAGGACAGGCAACTGCTGGAGTACAGCAGAGGGCTACAAAGATGATTAAGGCCTAGAGCATCACGCTTATGAGGAAAGGCTGAGAGACTTGGGTCTTTTTAGTCTAGACTGAGGGGGGAGTCTGATCAACACCTAAAAATATTTAAAGAGTGGCTGTTAGGAGGGAGAGACCAGTCTTTTTTTTCAGTGGTGCCCAGTGACAGAACAAGAGGAAATGGGCACAAATTTGAGTATAAGAAGTTCCAATTAAACATGAGGAGGAACTTATTTTACTTTGAGGGTGTCAGAGCACTGGAATAGGCTGCCCAGAGAGGTGGTGGAGTCGCCATCTCTGGAGACATTCAAAAACTGCCTGCACATGTACCCATGCAAGATGCTCTAGGTGGACTTGCTCTGGCTGGGGCCTTGGACTAGATCACCTCTAGAGGTTCCTTCCAATCATTCTGTGATTGTATGGGGAAAACAATATCTCTTCTGTTCTGTTCTCCAAACAGAACTTAACTTGGCAACAACAATTAAAGATAATAAGAAGAGCTTTTTTCAATATATCAATAAAAAAAGGAAGGCTAGGGAAAATGTGGGTCCACTAATGAATGAGGTGGGTGCCTTGGTGATGGAAGACACAGAGAAGGTGGAGTTGCTGAATGCCTTCTTTGCTTCGGTCTTCACTGCCAAAGCTGCCCCTCATGTAACCCAGACCCTGGAGACAAGGGAAAGGGTCTGGAGAGAGGAAGACTTCCCCTCTCTTGGGGAGGACTGGGTTAGAGACTACTTGGCCATACTCGTCATCCATAAGACCATGGGCCTTGAAGGGATGCACCCATGAGTGCTGAGAGTACTGTCAGATATTATTGCTGAGCTACTCTCCATCATTTATGAGAGGTCTTGGAGAAGAGGAGAAGTGCCTGAGGACTGGAGGAAGGGAAGTATTATACCAGTTCACAAAAAGGGCAAGGAGGATCCAGGGAACTACAGGCCAATTAGTCTCACCTCTGTCCCAGAGAAAATAATGGAGCGGCTCGTGCTGGACGTCATCTCCAAGCACATTGAAGATCAAGGAGTTATTGGTATTGGTCAACACGGATTTACCAAGAGCTGGACCAATCTGATAACCTTCTATGGTGTTGTAACTGGTTGGTTACATGAAGGGAAAGCACCAGATGTCATCTACCTTGACTTCAGCAAGGATTTTGACACTGTCTCCTATAACATCCTCATTAGAAAATTAATGAAGTGTGGGCTAGATGAGGTGCATTGAGTCCTGGTTGTGTGACAGGACTCAGAGGGTTCTAATTAATGGAGTGGGGTCAAGTTGGAGGCCTGTGACCAGTGGTGTCCCTTGGGTGTCAATACTTGGCCCAATCCTGTTCAACATATTCATTAATGACCTGGGCGAGGGGACAGAGTGTATCCTCAGCAAGTTTGCTGATGATACCAAATTAGGAGGGCTGGCCAACGCTCCAGAGGGCTGTGCCACCATCCAGCATGACCTGAACAGCCTGGAGAGCTGGACGGAGAAGAACTTAATGAGGTCCAACAAGGACAAATGTAGAGTCCTGCACCTGGGGAGAAAGAACCCCAGGCACCAATACAGGTTAGGGATGGATCTTCTGGGAAGGACTACTGAGGAGAAGGATCTGGGGGTCCTGGTAGATAGCACACTTTCCATGTGCCAGCAATGTGCCCTTTTTGCCAAGAGGACCAATGGGATCCTGGGCTGCATAAGAAAGAGTGTGGCCAGTAGGTTGAGGGAGGACATTCTCCCTCTCTACTCTACATTGGTGAGGCCACAACTGGAATACTGCATGTGGGCCCCCCATTTGAAGAGGGACAGGGACAGGAGAGAATCCAGTGTAGGGCAACCAAGATGATTAAGGAATTGGAGCACCTCCCTTATGAGGAAAGGTGCATGGAGCTGAGAAGAGAAGGATGAGAGGAGACCTTATTTATGTTTATAAGTACCTAAAGGGTGGGTTGGAGGATGTTGGAGATGGACTCTTCAGTGGTTTCCAGCAATAGGAAAAGGGACAACGGGCTCAAGTTGGAACAAAGGAAGTTCCATTAAAATATGAAGACAAACTTCTTTACAGTGAGGGTGACAGAGCCCTGGAACAGGCTGCCCGGGGAGGGTGTGGAGTCCCCTTCTCTGGAGATCTTCAAGACCTGCCTGGATGCAGTCCTGAGTGATGTGCTCTAGGTGTTACTGCTTTAGCAGGGGAGTTGGACTAGATGATCTCTAGAGGTCCCTTCCAACTCTAACTATTCCATGATTCCATGATTTGTTATCACAAACTCTCATAAGCAATATTTTAGAAATTAAACAGTCTCACATGGATGATAAAACAGTAGAGCTGGTTGCTTTATATGTACAGTTTGAAAGAGGAAAAAATTAAGTTTTCCCTAGATAAAAAACTGTGCACCACTTAGTGTGATAGAGAATAGAGTTTCAGATTCCCCTTGAATGACCTTAGGCCTTATGACCAGAAATTGATTGCCTCCTGCAGGAACATGTATTACTTTCAAGAAACACTTCAATACAATTTGAAAGTAATTCTATTGAACTTCAGTAAGGCCTTGTCTGCAGCAAGTGAATTTTTTGGAAGCAGGAAATATATTTTTCAGACTGAGTGCAAAATTGTGAATCAGGAAAGAAATCTCTATCCCTGAAAAGGCTGGATTCTTGAGTCTGATATATGAATATATTCAAGTTTGAGTGGCTCCTGTACAGACAAATTGATAGAAATCAGACAAAGCATGTGGTCTGTGAACACTCTGTCCCAAGAGATGTGGTAAAGAATAGGGGAGAAACACTGGAAAACAGATGCAAAAGACCCATAGACTCCTGCCTGGAGTGGCAAAAATAAACTGCAGCTTCAAAATATTCTTGAACAACTTGGTTTAAATTTGAGATTGCGTACTAGGAAAAAACATACCATCCAAGAAAACAGATTTCCAGCATGTACAAATACATTTTCTTGTGACTCGTCCACTCCAATTTCAGTGAAGTTCATATTAGCTCAAGCAAATGTACACATCCTCAATGCGTCTATTCAAACATCAGCTGCAGCTATGTCAAGGTTAAACCCCCTTCTCATGTATCTTTCACATCTCTCCTCTGTTCCAGATCAGGTTGTTAGTTCAACTTGTGAACCAGTAAGGGTACTGATGACTAATGGGATTTAATTTTAAAATAGGGGTTGGATATTTATGAACACCAAAACCCAGTGCAAAATATCTGAATGCTGGTGGAGTTGCAATCCTAACCCAAAGGAATCCAAAGTTACCTTCTTTGTAACTGCTTCTGAAACACAAGCAGCTGACTTTTTTGGGGAAGATAAAGAAGGAGAATCTTTTACGGGTATATATCCTTCACACAGGCCCAGTTCTATAACCTTGCTACTCTTATGTAGACTCCTTGAGGGGAGAATAGCAGCATGTGAGCAGCCTAAGTCCTGGATAGATGAAGAGCATTCTTGTTTATTCTCCTTTTGGACTGTCACAGGGGAACACATATAGGTTCTGCTCTAGCTACTAGCATTGTGAGAGAAAACAACATAGCTTACAGGTTCCTCATAACAAAAAATGTCAGATGTGCTTTCCTTGTCTTGTTGATTTGGTCTCAAGAGTAATATATCTCTGCTACTTTGTCTCTGAATTGTGTTATACAGTAAGCTATGCATTGTGCTAAATTAATTTTATCATAAGGGAAAGTAAACACTTGTCATTAAAAAAGCAAAGCAGTTTTTTTCAAGTGTACATTTCAAATGTAGAAGGTTTCTCAAAGGTTTCTCAAATAATAAATTGCAGTTATTTAGAAATATATTGTTCACTAATGTGAATGTTGGAAAAGTCAAAAAGCCAGTTCTAGATCTAGGTTTTGTCTTAGTCATTAGCTAACCAATAAAAAAGCCTAGTGTAATTCATGGTTGTTTTTTCAAGAAATTAATTTGTGAAACAAGAGCCATAAGACTAATAGAATGAACCACCTGAGAAGTGTAAGAAGCTGTGACAGATTAGCTACTGGGACTGTTTTGCTGCTCCATTCAGACAAATAAGCTTTAACTAAAAACTTAACTTGTACTCTTGCTGACTATTATAGATGTGAAGTTTACTTGGACCTTCCTCTGTATTACTGATACTGGTCTTTGAAGCCCAGAAGGCAAAAGATGGGTTAATTAAGATATTTCTGCTTCCCTTCCTCATTCAGAAGTTCTCTATTTTAATTTAGGGATCAAAGTCTCTATTTTTCATGTGAGAGATATGGTTGAATTTGTTTTCAAGCCTTTCCCATACTAAATGTTTATACCAGCTTTTTTTTCTCCAGGTGCATCTTGCCCTGTAGTAATATGCAACATCCTCACTTTTTCAGCAGTTAATTGTTCTTGTTGCCTTTGCTCATTCACAGTGACAGTTTTACTGCTAATTACTATTATCTGTTGCTGCTTGAATTCTTGCTGTGTGGTACACTATTTCTATGCATTTGTTATTTCTTTGTTATACAGCACATGGAGGAGCTGTAAAAGTCACCAGGAGCTGGACTGAAGCAATTACAACAGACTACCAGGATGTAAACTGGCAGGTGGCTGTACATCTGGAAAGCAACTCCAGAAAACATAATGGGCATAAAGTTCCTATTTGAAGAGAGTTTTTTGTTTGTTTGCTTGCAATTTTTTTCTTAACTCCTATCATGAATAGTTCATGTTGTAGAAACATGTAGAAACACTTGTTTCATCAAGATCATTCACTGTTAATAGCTAGTATTCTCCAGTCTATTGTCTGTAAGACAGAGGCCTGCCTTATACTTCTTGTCTAAAATCCAGCAACAGAGGTCTTGAAAGAGGCAGACCATGAGCAGCACAATGAAGCTGTGATGTTTCCTTAAGGTTTGACTGAGCCTTTATGGCACCTAAAGCAATGGAGTTATCCCTTTGGTTCAGATAACTTACCTAGCCAGACATCCCATGAGAGAGTTAACCTCTTTCCCAGAAGGCTGTCTGTGCTAAACTGTAGATATGGATAGCCGTTGACTGGGTAGTCAGTTGACTACATGATTTGCACAGCCATTTCTAGTTGTAGCTAGATACCTGAAATGATTTAACAACTATATATTAAATGCACTTGAATTCAAATTGTTCATGTTTAGTAATATAAATATGCATTGACATGATTCATGTTGTTCATTGCCTTTAGAAAAAGTGGCAGTTGTCAGCCAAATGGGAAAAGTGAACTAGTCTTTTAGGGATAGTGTTGCAATCAGGAGCTGAGAGTCTATCGGATATGTAAATGTGTAACTAAAAGGATTAAAGGCGCCTTTTGCAAATGCGAGCAAAAACAAACAGTGAAGAATATCATCAGAAAGAAACAGTTTTCAAGCCTGCAAAATATATGGAGGAGTTGGGAAAGCTTCTGCATTTACCCTTCCAAATCCGCTCAAAGAGTTATCAGCGCAAACCAGTCATAGTGATCAAACAGAACTCCTGTTTATTGGCCTCCAAGTAAAGGCTTCATCTGTAAAGAATGACCAAGAATTCATTGAAACTTCACTCCTGAGTGACTACTGAACACCACTAGGACCACCCAAGACCTCCCATGAAGCCACTAATGAACTTGCATGTGCTGGGGTGATGTGAATATTATAATGAGTTCTGGGAAACATAATGACCATGCATATTCTGTACAGATATAAGTCTTTGTGAATCTTACATTCAGTAGACATGTTGGGTGGAGAAATCCCCCATGTCCCTAGTGCTGAATAAAAGAATGCCTGCTTCTTAAGACTACATTGGTGTTAAGGACTTTATTCCAAATTTCAGTGATTCTGCCAGCCTGAAACTAACTTTAAAAAAAAAAAAATTTTTCTATTTAGAAGCTATTTTCTCAACCACATGGTTTGTATTAAATTGGTGAGTTCATGCTGGCTGCCAAGTTTAATAAAATCAATGTAATATTTTTTTAACCAATGGAGTTGAAAACCCCAAATTATAATGGCAGTTGGAAACCCTTATTGGAAAAAAGCCTTACTTGCCAGAAGGTTTAGATAAGCATAAGGGATCTGAAAATCAAGAGTATCCATTAATTTATATCTGATTTTTTTTTCAAATTACTACTGAAAATGCCTAAATTTAGAAGCTTCAGCTAGCTCAGATTTTGAGGCTCAGCCAATCGTTCTTTTTAAATTTTGGTTTATTACTAGTTAACTTTCATTGCACCTAGTAGTTTGCTGATTACCAGAGGGCTCAGTAATGGAAGTTGGTTTGCATTTCTCTAGAAAGTTTTCTTTCTCAGCTGAGTCTTTTCTAAGCCCTTCATGGGGAAACTCTGTCAGTCATTTCTAATGTCCAGCATTTGAATATTTCAACCCAAATCTGTAATAGTTTCAATATATCTTGCTTTCTAAAGAAAACAAAAAAAAGTAGAAAGAAAATTCTTTGCATTCCTTAACTGAAATGCATTCAAATGCATGTCTACCTAGTGTCCTGTTCAACCAGCTTGAGAATTTCAACATTTACACAGCGAGCAAATGCGAGAAACATACACATACACAGAGAAACATTCTTTTCTACGTTAGTTTTTGAGCTAAACTACCATTATTAAAATATTAGTAGTGCATTTAACTCCATCATAATTTGGAAGAGATGAGAAAATCAATAAAAATTTGTCTTGATCCCTCTCCCCCTTCACACCACAGCCCCCTTGCACCCCAGCATTTTGTGGTATCTTATAAATATCCATTTTTGTGCTCAATTACTGGCCTTATGCCTGCTTATTCTCATAAATTGAAGGCTTGCATCATGCACTTAACTGTGTTTTACAAGCAAAGAACTGACACGGTTTTGGCAGCTTGGTCTGGTTAGAAAACAAGCATGCAACCAATTTAAAATTATTCTAATTTTTCGTTTTTAGATGAGGCTAACCATCTCTCCAAATGGAAAGCAAAACTTCCTTTCCACTGTTTGAGGAAAGAAGAGAGTGGGATTACTGCTTGCTTGACAAATTTAAAAAATCTAGCTTCAGAGCCTTAAAATCCACACCATATAGAATTACTCTAAATCAAGAGGTCTGCCCAAAACAATAAAATGGAATTGTTACTAAGTGGATTCTGATATATAAGTCCCAATCAATAACATTTCTTCATGTTCAGAGTACTTCATTAAAAGTACTCAGAAATAATTTCAGAAGGATAAATACTACATAGATAGCAACTTTTAAAAATACTATTAAAAAGTATAGAATGACGTTTGCCTATGTATTCCAAATACATTGGTATTTTTTTCAGAAAGTTTTCTTGTATATTTCCGATTGCATCTTACAACTTATCTATTTATATGTCATTGTTGTTGATGATGATATTATTGTTATTGTTAGAGATTATAATATATATTATATATATATTATATATATAAATAATTATTATTATTTACTATTGTATTACATCTAAAAAAAATATAAAATCCAGGGAAGTCAAAAGTCTAAATTTTAGCTGCTGTCATGGAGATAAGTTTGACATGAGATATTTTTGTTTGGAAAAAACTACTCTTTTTCTGTATGTCTGAAAAGATTTACTTGAAGCCCACATATTTTTAGGGATGAATTAAAATGATGTTTTAAATAAGTGCAATAAAATGTGTCCTTTCTGAGGAATTTATAAGAATAACTTAATCTTCCCACCTAGTTGTACCTAAAAAGAATTTTGAGTGTGATCTTTTCTTGGAAATATATTTAGAATCATAGAACCATAGAATGGTTTGGGTTGGAAGGGACCTTACAGATCATGGGCAGGGACACCTCCCACTAGAGCAGGTTGCTCAAAGCCCCATCCAGCCTGGCCTTGAACTCTTCCAGGGATGGGGCATCCACAACTTCCCTGGGCAACCTGTTTCAGTGCCTCACCACCCTCACAGTAAATAATTTCTTCCTAATATCTAATCTAAATCTCCCCTCTTTCAGTTTACTGAAAGTTTTCATTGCCCTTCATCCTATCACTACATTCCCCGGTAAAGAGCCCCTCCCCATCACTCCCATAGGTTCCCTTCAGGTACTGGAAGGCTGTTATAAGGTCTCCCCAGAATTTCTTTCTGGTGTCTAAACTAAATGTCCCCTCTTCTAATTTAAAACTGTTGCCCCTTGTCCTGTTGCTACATTTCCTGACAAAGAGTCCCTCTCCAGCTCTTCTGTAGGCTTCCTTCAGATATTGATAGGCTGTTATAAGGTCTCCCTGGAGTCTCCTCCAGGCTGAACAACCCCATCTCTCTCAGCCTGTCTTCATAGGAGAGTTGCTCCATCCCTCTGATCATCCTCGTGGCCCTCCGTTGGACCCATTCGAACAGGTCCATGTCCTTCCTGTGTTGAGGACTCCAAAGCTGAACACAGTTCTCCAGGTGGGGTCTCACAAGTGCAGAGTAGAGGGGCAGAATCACTTCCTGAGACTGCTGGCCACACTTCTCTTGATGCAGCCCAGGACACGGTTGGATCTCTGGGCTGCCAGTGCACACTGCCAACTCATGTTGAGCTTCTCATCCACAAGCACTCCCAAGTCCTTCTCCTCAGGGCTGCTTTCCAGCTATTCTCTGGCCAACCAGTATTTGTGCCTGGAATTACCACGTCCCAGGTGCGGGACCCTGCACTTGGCTTGGTTGAACTTCATGCAATTTGCACAACCCCACCTCTCCAGCCTGTACAGGTCCCTCTGGATGGTATCCCTTCCCTCCAGCGTGTCAGCTGCACTCTGAGCTTGGTGTCGTCAGCAAATTTGCTGAGGGTGCACTCTATCCCACTGTTCATATCATGGGCAGAGATGTTAAACATCACTGGTCCCAGTACCAACCCCTGAGGAACACCACTCGTTACTGGCCGCCACTTGGACATTGAGCCGCTAACTGCAAGCCTTTGAGTGCAGCCAGCCAGCTCCTTATCCACCGAGTGGTCCATCCATCAAATCCATGACTTTCCAATTTTGAGAACAGTATGTTGTGCAGGACAGTGTGAAATGCTTTGCATAAGTCCAGGTAGATGACGTCAGTTGCTCTGCCCTTGTCTACCAAGTCCATGGCAGTATCATAAAAGGCCACCATATTTGTTAGGAATGATTTGCCCTCGGTTAAGCCATGTTGGCTGTCTCCAATCACCTCCTTATTTTCCGCGTGCCTTAGCAAAGATTTCAGGAGGATCTGCTCCATGATCTTGCCAGGCAGAGGTGACACTGACTAGTCTATAGTTCCCCGAGTCTTCTTTGTTTCTTTTTTTGAATATCAGAGTTATGTTCCCCTTTTTCCAGTCATTGGGAACTTTGCCAGATTGCCACAATTTCCGAAATATGATGGAAAGGGGCTTAGCAACTTTGTCTGCCAGCTCCCTCAGGACCCATGGATGGACCTGGAGGTGGCCAGAGAGGGAAGTGAATGGTACTGAGGGGTGACTCTTGATATCCATAGTGAGACATCTCCCAGTGCCTTTGCTCTTAAATGCAAACACAGTGCAGGGATCTTTGTGAAAGCAAAACCAGGGAAGTAACCCTTGTAACCCTTTTCTACACTGCTCCCAGCAGCATATCATTCAATTCCGTATTCCTTGTGCCAGTGAGAATGCCTCTCTCTCTCCCTCCTTATTTCCTTCCCTCCCTCCCTCCCTCCCTAACACACACACACACACACACACACACACACAAAGATGGGCTTTACAGCATGCCGAGGACAGTTTGGACACAAATTGCTTTGGCTGGGGCTGTGCCTGCCAAAGTAAATGAAAAGGGAGTCAGGGGGAGGGATGCCCTTCAGGTATGCTTTTTTTAAAAATAACTGCGGTATGGCTTGACCTTAACTCAGTTGTGTAACAGCATAGTAAGGAAAGGTGGTCTGCTATGACAATGATGCCTGACTGTTTAGACTTGATTTTAATGACAGTTAAGGGGCTGTGATTTTTTTGAGGATATAGATTCTGGAGCTTGGTAGAGCAAAATTCTAGCTCCCTAAAAAGAGATGCTTGGTAGGCAGTATTTGGGGATGGTAGGCAATATTACTTTGGGAATAAGTGCCACATGTTGTTTAAAAGTTATGGAGTTCTATTACAATTCATCTAACATGGTTATAGATTTGCTGAGGAAAGGAAGATGGGTAGTGTCTATTTGTTTCTTCCATAGCAGTCAGTACTCTTTACATCATTACAAATGGTTTATATAAATGTCATATGTGCAACATTGTTCACTGATCTTGTTAACTCTCAGCTAACTGCTTTTCAATTATTAAGTCATGTTATTTCTCATCCCTGAATGGATAAAACTTTTATAGCAAGATATTTAATAACATGAAATCAATATTATGAAATTATATTATTTGAAATTGTTTCCCAAATTTTGTTTTCTAAACTTGAAGATTTGTACTTTCAGTGTCACCCAGCAATTCAGAAAATGTGTATGTGGCTGAGACAAAACTTATTTAAGCACCTCAGACATGCTCAAGTCTATTCTGCATTGTAGATCTGCAAGTGGGAGGAATGATTTTCCCCTTTACAAACGTTAGAGTGCTTTCTAGAGTGGGGCAACCATAAAATAATGTCATATTCAGTAGATTTAAATAGGAGTCCAAATGGGACACAGTTTTGTGGTGTATATGAGAGTAGGCACTGTGATGCAAGCACAATATACATTCTTACAGATTTCACACTTCAATCTTACTGTCAATGGTGTACCACAGCATTCCTGTGCAGCTCTGTGGGTTACAGTCTACTACTGGAAACATTGTAGGACCTAATTGTTTTATATCAAGTATCTTAAAAATGACAGAATATAGACATTAAGTGTACATGCAAGGCAGAAAAAATCTATCTGGAATTTAATGTTAGTTAATGTTAGTAAAAGTAACTGTTAGTTGAATGTAACTATAGAAAATGTATCCAAAGACAAATGAATGTTTTTCAGCCTTTAGTTGTAGAATAAGAACAATAGCTGTGTACATGCTATAGCATTTGGTCATGTGTCCAAATTTCTGCTTTACTTAGCCAGTTCCTCTAACAATGAGTACCTTGCTAGCTCTTTTCACAATGCCATTGTGTATACTGTGATTTTTGACAATGGACTATAAAATCCACCTGTTAGATGGGTACAAGTGAATACACTTGTAAATATTTCAACTTAAGGAGCAGCCCTAGATAAAATGACCAGGTTATACCCAGAGCAAACTATGCCATGCCAATTCTGATGATTTTGTGGGTGTCTCTGTCTCCTTTATCAGAATTGCTATGAACTGAGCTTAGATGGGTAGGTACTGATGTTGGGTATCACCCTGTAACCTATGTGAATTGAATAGTTGAGTGAACAAACAGTTCTTCAAAAAAAAGATGTCTGAGCTGTAAAACCCATAATCAGGATGTCTTTACCTCCCAAATGATCTGAGCAGAATGATGAAAGATTGAATAACCCATGGAAAAATTTTCCTTTAACCAGGTGTGATGGGTTGACCTTGGCTGGCCAT
This sequence comes from Scolopax mira, assembly GCA_004320125.1. Lineage (NCBI taxonomy): Eukaryota > Metazoa > Chordata > Aves > Charadriiformes > Scolopacidae > Scolopax > Scolopax mira. The sequence goes on along the minus strand of BJBW01011032.1, from coordinate 9,830 downwards.
GGGGTGGCCACTCTATGACTCCTCCTCCTCAGCAGGACAGTGAGGGAGAAACTAAGATGAAAAAAAACTCATGGGCAAAGGCAGTTTTATAAAGCAAAAACAAAAGTCACATGTAGAAGCAGAGGAAAACAAAAGATTCATTCTCTACTTCCCATTGGCAGGCAATGTCCAGTAAAGTAGGTCTCAGATCACTTAGCAGTTGTTCCAGAAGACAAACACCTTAATAACAGATGTCCCTCATCCCTTTCTCTTTGCTTTTATTGCTGACCAGACATCATCTGGTATGGAATACCCCTTTGGTCAGTTTGGGTCAGCTGCCCTGGCTATGTCACCTCCCCAGCTCTTGTCCACCCCTGCCTACTGGCCTTTGGGTGTGTGAGGAGAAGAGGGGTGGTTTGGAGGATGGCCTCAATGCTGTATGAGCACTTCAGCCAAAACTTTGGTGTGTTATCAACACCTTTCTAGTTCCAAATACAACGCACAGCACTATCAGGGCTGCTATGGGAAAAGTAAACTCCAGATCCCACCAGATCCAGTACAACAGCTACAATACAGTGGTGGGAGTTTTGTTTTAGTTTTGTGTTTTGTGAAAGATAAATTCTCCCAAGGCAGTTGAGACAGATTCCTAGACAATCCAAAAACTAATTGAAGCCTATAAAATTCATACATCTTGAAAGGAGGGCCAGAGGATGTGGATGGGATATAATGGAAAGTATTACCTGAAAATATTTTCTGCCTGCATAACTTGGAGTAGAGTAATGCTGCAAAAGGCTGCAGTATAGGGAAGAATGAGTAGATCTGTATTCTGGAGTCAAACATGCCACACTGTAGGTGAGCAAGATCTGCTATTTACCTGAGAGTAACTGCAAAAGCATATGAAAATTACAGCAGTAACTGAAGAAAGTTTTTGTAATATGATGATATCTGAACCAAATTGGTATCTAATTGTAGAAATATAATACTGTCCACATGCATAAATACTGAAATAATCTCCAAGCAATGCAAATGCATTCTACATTCAGCAGAGCTGAACCACAGTGTGCATTGGGATCTAGAGCTGTAGAGGAACCCTCCAGCTGGTAGAAGTTGCAGGGTCAAGCCAAAAATGCTGACCTCTTTGGAATAAGAGTAACGTCAGTGATCTGCATGGTTTTCTATAGAAAATGCAAGAGTAGGGGGAAAAATGAGTATCTGAAAGAGACTGAAAATTAAGGGAAAGAAAATATTACCTAACATAAAAAAACATATGCAGAGGACCTAAGTTAATATTTAACATAGCATCTTCCCAAGTTGTGTCCAGAGCATAGCTATTGTGATCTCTCCTGTAGCCAGAAAGGGTTTTTACATTTTTTCTCACTGGGAGCTGTCAAACTGCCCTTAATAAAATCTGCTAGCTACTCCCTCCCACACAGAGAATTATATCCTCTAACATGTGACCCTCTACAATCATGTTGAGCCAAAAGAGTTTGGAAAACTCATTGGGCTGAATTCACTAATGTGGTTTTGGCAGGATTGGCCAGTCTGAATGACAGATAGCCCCTCCTTCCCCCCTCTTCAAAGAGAGGAGAGGGAGAGATAAAGAGATTTATGACTTTAGGAAAAAATAAACTACTTTAATGAAAACATTAATAAATAATAAAATAATAAATAATAATAAGAAAATTTAGGAAAAAAAAAGAAAAGAAGTATACAGTATATACAAAACCATATCAAGCTCCTAGGATGACAATCACATCACCAGCAGGCACATAGAAAAGTCCCAGAGTAGACTCAGAGACAGACAGGAGCTGGATTCCAGCTCTGGAGTCAGGAACACACGGTTCGAGATCAAAGGCAGATGAACAGACAGGGTCCTCTTGAGACATCGGCCGTGTCAGGAAGAGAGTTGACCCTTTGATCCCTCAGCTTTTATACTGAGCATGATGCAGATGGGATGGAATACCTCAGTTGGTCAGCTTTGGGTCACCCGTCCTGTCTGCTCTTCCCTACAGGGATGACCCCTCTATGCTTTTATGCCCCTCCAACGGGGCAAATAACAAATTTGCTGACCTTGGTTGTTATAGCAAGAAGTATAAGCAAGAGCCTCTTTGCATACCATTCCTTAGTATAATCAGGTCTTACGTCTGTGAGAGTGAACAGTTTCTGAAAAAAATGCTGTTAATTTCAGACTTTAATTAGAAGATGCCCAGTTAAAAAAGTAAAAGTACTGAGCAGAAAATTGGTTCCCAATTCCCAAGCCAGGACAACTAACTACCCTGTTCTCCAACAGAGCAAGCAAGTGCTTATCCCAAAAATGCTATGGCTTTTTACCTTGCTCCCTTTACCTCCAGAGAGTAGAACAGGAACTCCTCTGTTAATCTTTTTTTTTCAGATATATTAGTCTTTTGTTACATAATGTTACATTCTTGTACCAGTAGTGAATTGCTTTCATGGGAATGGACACCAGAGCTGCTGATGCCAGTTCTGCTAGCATGAATGTGAATGAATAAGGGGCCTTTAGAGCATGTGCTTACCCATGGGAGATGAGAAAACAGGGAAGAATGGGTGCTGTAGTCATGACAGCAAGGGTTTAGTGTTGTGCTGGCTGGGCAGCAGCTAATGCTACGTCTGTATGAAAACAAGGCTAAAATTATAGCAGCATTGAGATGTATCTTTATCTTTCAACACCTCCTCTGCTACATCTGCTCTCAAGCCCTAAACAGCCAGGTACATCCTGGAAGACTAAAGTGACCGATGCCATCTAAGCGTCATCAGGCACAGGACTGTCCCACCCAATCAATCTGACTATTTGCAGTTCTCTGCACATGTATCAGGACAGTTGTACCATCTTCCTATATTTATAATAAAGTGTTCCCTACAAAACTATTGCAAACAGATAGCAGTGGTTTATTACTGGTGCCATTATCTTAGCAGAGGGAAATCTGCAGATATTACAGAATCACAGAACAGTAGGAGTTGGAGAGGACCTTTAGAGATCAACTAGTCCAACCCCCCTGCCAAAGCAGGTTCACTGGCTATTGGCAGTAGTAAAGTAAAAAACCTTGTTGTCATAAATATACAGGAATTAGTGAAGTCCTTTCTTTTACATTATATGACTGCAGACAATGATTAACTGATGTTATTGCTTAGGATGCATGAAGAGATGTTTGCTTTTAAGCTGTACATCCAAGAATTGGCCACTATATACATTAACGGTGTAACTTGTTTTTCTATAAAAGTTAAGTTAGTTTTTGTAAGTTATTTAAACTTTTAAGTTCTGAATAGAAGCAATGTATATTGTTTGGGATTTTTATCTTCTTTAGATTTTTTTTTATGTGTGAGAGAAGTTAAGAGATCTTCACAAAAAAGCCCCAAAGAAGATATGCTTTAATATATTAAAAGCATCAGGCTTTACTGAAAGGGATACGTGCTACTTAATGAAAATACTCTTGGTGCTTAACAGAAAGTTCTGATGTTTACAGTAACAACTGAAGCAATGCCAGGGATATGATCATAGCATAGACATAGCTATACTGACAAAAGTGTACATCATCATGGTAATCTAAAGACTTTTTTTTTTTTTTTCCAAAAAATAAATCTATCATCTTCTGCAGAAACAAGAGAGAACAATGTAATGGTACCTCCATAAGGAGAGTTTGCTGACCTACCCATGTTGGCTAGTAACAAGAAATCCAGATGTCTGAGCAATGTTTTAAACAACAGAAGTTCGTAATGCAAAACTAATCATGTGAAAGCCAGTGATTCCTGATTAGTCATCAGACTGAGGAAGAACAATTACTTGATTATTATTATTGAATGTATAGGAATTGAGACATAAATCACCACTACTGAGTAGCTTAAGATTAATTTGGTCTCATGTTCTAAAGGATAAAAGGTCTGGCAAACTGTACCCAGCATCAAGTCAGGGTTATTCTAAAGTGAGAAGAAGTAAGAGATTTGCAGAAGCAAACAACCACAGACTGCTACCCAATTCACTGAGCAAGTCTCCTTGTCTTTCTGCACAAGACCTTGCCACAGAGTTGCACTCCAGAATTTGAATTTTCATTTTAATACTGATGTTTCTGCAAAGTAAAAATAAATATGTGAGAAATTATGCCAACTTAAAGCCCACAAGCACTGACTCACCATCACAAGGAACTTCAGCTCCAGTGATTGGTGTTTCTTCCTCCCTCCAGCTTTCACCAAAGGCTATTGTTCCCAACACTGCAGGAGCAGCCAGCAAGAATATGTGTCTGCTGCTTATTCTCCTCCACTAAGGTCATCAGCAATTTAGATATGTCAGGCTGAAGTAATGGTAGAATGTACCATACTCACTCTACAAGCTGTGAGTCCATTGATATCTGACCCCAGAGGAAAGCTGATGCTTTTTCTTTTCTTATTTAATTGTTATTTTAACCTTAGTCAGTTACTTGATTTGATTAACTTATGGCTTTAGAAGCGGTCTCACAAACAACTGCCAAAACTGGAGGAGAACAGGGCAGGGGAAGAGGCCAGAGGCCAGGGAGGCAGGAGGTGCTTGCAACAATTTTGCAAGAAAACATCAGTATCTCCATAGCCAGCAGCAGTGCAGGGGACAGTATTGACTGAGAGGGACAGGAACTGCTTCTGTGACTACAGCTGAGCCTCGTGCACGTATAGTTAAATGATATCTGTCTAGTCAGCACGTGAACCCCATCATTTGTCTCCAGGATGAACTAACTCATCAGGCCATATCAAGACAGCTGTTCTGCAGAATAGACTGTTATCCCCATTCACAAGTGCCTTCTTAGGTCTTAAACTGCTCAAAACCACCAGGCTTCTGAGTTTAATGTTTATTTCTATGTTAAAGTGCCCATCATCAGTACGTAAATCTGCACTGAGCTAAAAATATAGATTAAAAAAAGACCACCAAAACAGATTTCATCATTGCATGCTCCATATAATGAATAAGCAATTCAATTTTTAAGTCTGAACTTCTATCCTGTAATGATGGGGTGATTTTTAATCTTCTTAAGCAATTTGACTTTACTCCTGAGACCTTGATAATACAGCAAAACTTCGTACAGGGTCCTCTGCCAACCCAAATTCCTATAACCTGTGTGTCTGGGAAGTTTGTCATGTAAATGCTAAGGTGCTCTCACATAGAGATGACTTTTTCCTGAAGCCTGTTATCTGACCTCCGTAAGAGGGCATACTATATGTATGTGCTTATATATAATTAAGGATAAACACAACTCCTTACTTTGCATATATGTCAAGTACGTGTGTTGTCTTTTAAACTGCTGGTCCACACTGCACAAGTGATGAAGATGCCGAGTTTTATGCAACTACTCATGGGAAAACATCCTATTTCTGCATAACCTGGGAAGACCTGACTATTACATTACCCAATAATGGCCTACAGGTGGTCCAAGGGACAAGGAGGATTTTGAACCAGATGAGAAAACCAGGCTAAGTCCTTATAGTGTAAATTTCTTCTACTACTGTCTGAATCTTTTGGATAGAATAATGCTTCCTCCACATTTATTGTCAGAAAACAAGTTGTTATGGAGTACCACAAAAGTTATCCAAAATGTGCACTTTAAGATACAGAAGCTAGATTACAAGTCTTCCTAATTCATAGTGCTGCCAAAAGCTTTGGTTTATCTGTGCAAGGAATGAGTGCAGTGTTACCACTAACACTTATACCTGGCTCCATAAGGTAACTCTGCTGCCCTGGTCAAAGCCATTATCTGATCAGCAATTGAATCCAATCTGTGAGTGCTGGGACTACAGGTAATTGGAAATTTGTGACTGGTTTGATGATCCAGGAAAACTAGAGTGATGTCTCACAGGTCCATATTTATAAGACAGAGGTATGTTGAGGTCAGTAAGCCAAAGGACTCAGAAGCATGCCCAAATTGTTTCAAGTCCTGTGTCAGCACAGCACTGTTACTATTTAGCATTTTGAGATTTATTGCCAACAGGATACTTCAAAAGCAAAGATTCTGGGGCTTGTGATAGTACAATTCTGAACAGCGTAACAATATTTTTTGTAGCTTTTATCACTCTTTTGCCTGGAGTTAGTGAACTGCAGTTTTTGGGATGTTTGCTTCCTCAGAATGATTTAAGACAGGGCATCTGGGTACGGAGCTGCTCAGAAGCCACGAATAGAGTTATCTATATCAAAAGGCAGAATGAAAAGGAAAGGGCTTTGCTTGGGCAGACATCTCATTCTGTTGCTTTTCTCCTGCTTCTGCTAATGTTATCCCATGCAAACCAACAGGTTCCTTCTGCACAGTGATTTGTAGTTTCCATTTGCAGCTGTTGCAGTTGCAGATTTGCAAATTTGCAGCTGTTGCAGTGAATAATTCATTTTTTTTCTGCCACATCTTCTCCAGCTGTTCCTTGGCAAGAGCCTAACTCTGGTGCTGCTGGCGGGTCGGTCTTTAGTGAAATGGTTGAAGTGGGTATGCTCTTGAAAAGGCATGTGTAATCATGTATGAATCATGATTCATAAAATGCCAGAGTTACTCTCTCCTAGTCTCTGTGAAGCAGAAAATCCTTACTAGTACCATTTCTGTATGGATGGCCTTAGTCTGAGCTAAGCAAAAGTCACCTTTTCTTTTAGCAAAGGTGTGTCAGACGGACAGAATTACTTTTGGTGCCTCTGACCAAAAGGAAGGTGATGCACTGGATTTTCTTTACGTAGTAAGGGGACAGGTAAGAGGAAAATAAAGTAGATGTGGGATGCTTGCTATGAAGATTTCCTAACGCCATTGTGTAGCAATACAAGGAATGAAAACATAAGGAAATTCCTTGTGGAATGAATGCATGATGCATTGTTTCTGCTCCAGGTCTACCAGATATAAGCAGATAGTTCTCAGAAGAAGTCAAGCTATTTTAATATGAGAAAACATCTTGGAATGGAGATTCTCTCATCCAATTCCTACTTTTGTAGAAGCTTTCTTCTAAGAAATATTTAGTCAGTGGAAAAATTCCCCAAGAGCTTTATCTAGGAGAAATGTCAGAGTAACAATTGAGGTTTTCCTTTTAAGTAGCTTTTTAAATACATCAGATGCTACTTACAATGTACTAAGTTCTCTGGCTTCCATTTACATCACTACTGTGAGTTTGTTTATGGAAAACAAAAAAGCACTTGATTAATGTCAATTTAAACCTTGGACTAGCAGACCTCTCACCTAAAGAAAAGCTTACAGTGATATAAAACTTATTTATCCAGCAGTTCCTGTTCAGTGTGGGTACCAATTATAGTCTGTGACAGAATAGAAAGGGATGATAAAGCCTATAAATGTGACATGTTTTAAGGACTGATGAAAGGAAATTGCAAACTATTTCTGCAGAAATACTTCTCAGTTTGGCCTGTTGCATCCTACAGAGGAGATTTCACCTGAAGGCACTCAAGGTATTTTTGAGGGAAAACAATGATTTTTTGTATTTTTGGTCTGTCATCAGAACGTAACATTTTATCTCTTGCTTTGTTAGTTCACATTTCCCTGGACTACTCGTCATTACAGTGCCTAGTCTGATTATGCATTGTGCCTCATTTATTTGTTTTTAGGATATATGCTGCTACAATGCCTCATCCTTAATAAAACTCTTACCTAAAGAATCAAACACAAAAAGAAAATAAGGGAAAAGAATTGACTTAGCAGTTTGTTTTGCAACAGGCACATTCCCATCACTACTGCCTGCAGAAGAGGTCTGAAGTGTTTGAGGAAAATACTGTATTCTGTACAATTGATTGAAGTTGAAGTGCAAAAGTGATATCTACAATGCTATTGTCTTATCAGTCTCTGCGTCTCTGTGCTCTGTCATGGACTTGGAAGATATTAACACTAAAACATCATCTTCCTTGCATCTTTCCTCAAATACTTCACTTCTCAAACACTGAAGAAAGACTCGTAGATTTCGTATGGGTGAGCAAGGCACTCGTAAATTTCCATCCATGATATCAACCACTTCCTGAGATCTCCCATTCTGAAGAAGCTTCCCTACAGCAGATGTGAATCAAGAGAAGCTTACACAACTGAGGTAATGAGCTATGGAAGTAACTCTAACATCTGAGGTCAAGACATGTTTCACCAGGTATCAAAGTGTACTAGTAGCTAAAATATTTCTCTTTCATACCTCTGCAGAGCAACTTTTGCCTAATACTTCATTCCTATCATGAAAAACCTGCATTATAAGAGCAAAAGTCATGGAACATTTTTTCTAGAAAAATTTATTATCAAACCCTAGAAGATACAGTTGCTGATAATGATAGTGTGAATCTGTGTGTATAGGGATAATCACATTTATAGGACAGCTTACCAGCACTTGTAGTGCCAGATATGTTATCCAGATGACCATTCATTGTTCCTCCCCTCCATTTTTTTTTTGTTTTTTAGCTGTGTCAAAGGTTGAGAAAATAGAATATATGCTTTGCACTACCTTTTTGTTTTCAGGCAAAGAGGAACAGGAAAGAAGGACACACACATTACATGCTGCTGCAACAACAGAAGGCTAAAATAGTGGCAAAGATAGGGAAAGGAAAATCATCATGAGCAGCACATGGAGAAGAAAAAAGTAAGGTGACTATCAGAGCAGGGAAGTAAGGCATAAAGATGGTAAGGCGGCAGCAGCAGCAGCCAAGCCAGAGCTTTGGTCATGGGATCAAACATATGGCAGCATCATCACACAGGGTTTTGAACAGGAAGGAGAGGAAATAGCCTTTTAATACTGCTGACCCACCGCTGCCCTTTAAACCTCAGCAGAGCCTTAAAAATATTTCTGTTCTGATGCATTCATTCAAGCCTCTTGTCACATTTTGTGCAATTCAGCTTGAGAGGAAGATTGGACTGTTTTTATCAGTGTAGGAGTGTAAGAGCAAGTAGGAGTTTCAGGGAGAAACCAATTGCTGCACAGATACCTTGAAGTTTGCCTTGCTACATATTGGCACAAGAAAATAAGATTTATTGGTAGATTAAATGCATGTGTGACAATTTTCATGCCCTATGACTGCTGTGTGCATTGGCTGAGCTTGTTATTTTACAGTGTACTATCTTTGTTTTCTCTTTACTGCAGGGAACAGAGAATGATGGAGCAATTTTACTCAGAGGTGGCACTGCCACCATTTTCAGTATGGAGGAAATGGCCAAGGCAGCAACTCAGAGGAAGAGGGACTCACAGTGCAGATGGGAGCTCAGGGGGAGTCCCAGGTAAACTTGGCTCAACTAAGCCAATCATTTTAAACTGATTTGCAGTAGAGAGAGTTTTAACGAGTGTTCAAGATTTAGTGGATAAGCAGTGTTTCAATAGGGTTTTTTGTTCACATATGTGATTTTTCAGGACTTTAGACCTTTTACAGACTCACAGCCAAATGCTCAGTGAGAAGTGGGGTTGCCCTAAGTTTTACATCTGAGATAACCTTCACTGAAGCTGCAGAGTGTTCTGCAATGGCAAGAAAGCAAAGTCAAGGGTGAGAAAAATCATGCAGAGTTTTGGGGCGTTTTTTTTGTCTTGATTCATATGTTTCTATTTTTCTCTTAAGAAAAAGCTATGCACCACATCGGTGTGCTTCTCACTAGTTCATGTCACCTTCACCTGAAGACACAGGTAGAGGACCAAGGGCAGCAGCACACCACAAAGACTTACATGATGTACTGGGTCTGGTGGGGAAAGGTTAATTGAAAGGACCTAGCAGGGACACAGGTATTCCATCCCATTTGAGACACGCCCAGGGGGAGGGGCCTGAGCTAGCCGGGGAGGGGGAGGGACAGGAAGTGACATAAAAGGAGGAAGTCCCGCCCCCGGGGCAGAAGGAGCAGGGAGAGCAGTGTGCTCCGGGTGCGCTCGCAAGCGGCGGTATC
>BJBW01011031.1:0-20859 GCA_004320125.1 Scolopax mira | reverse complement strand
TCACCGCAGACTCCCATTCCCCATCCCGCTGTGCTGCTTGGAAGGAGGAGGTCGAGGAGTTGGGAGTGAAGGAATGAAGCTGAGGGGGAATGGGGAGAAGGTGTTTTAGTTTTTGTTTCTCACTGTCGTACTCTATTTTAGTTTGTAATAAATTAAATTAATGTTTTCCCAGGTTTGTTTTGCCTGTGAGTACTACGGGTAGCAAACTCTTTTCAGCTAGACTTCAGTTCCAATGAAACAATGTCAGAGCCACCAAGGCTAGCAGGTAAATACCAGGATCAATGCAAACGTTGAAAGGCAAGGCTTAAGAGATAGAAAATGCAAAAGGGAAAACATTATGGTTGTTTGTGGGATCCCCTGTTGAGAAGCTATAATTCCCGTGCCCCACCAGTGACTTCTGCTGAGCCAAAGTACTGTCTGTATCAGTTCTGAGGATGCAGAAGACATTCTGTTTGAGTACTGGCCAGCCATTGATAGCAAGAGAGATCTTAGAAGGCAGAATGGGGAGTGTTTCAGAATGAAGTCAAGGAAGAAGGATGAGTGAAGGGTGAGCATGTAGGCTGAGGCAGTGGGAATGAGGAATGAATGCAATATGAAGAGAACAAGAGAAAGAAAGGTGGGCAGAGTGGTTGGAGGGGTTTTCCCTGAACGTTAGGAAAGCAGCGGTCCTGTTGATGTACAGGGATGCTGCATCGCACACATTAGTAGTTCAGCTCCACAGGGAACAGAAAGTTAAAGGAAACCCATCAGGATATCACAATCTAGACATGACTTTTCTGTAACTGAAGGCACACAAGGGAGCAATACTACTGGTAATATATCTTTCTACTTTTGGTATTGAAGTGGCCGTATTCCCATTTCCATTCAGCTGGTTGGAGAAAGGGGAAGCTGTGAGAACTCTAGTTGAAGCCTGGCAAGACATTCAAACTCATCAGCTGGAATTGTGCCCACCTGCCTGACAATATTTTGTAATCACATCCCCTCAAACACATACATGAATATATACAACATTTTCAGACAAAATGTTTCCAACTTTTTCAAGCCTGCTACCGGAGAAAACAAAGTAATCCTATTAAATGTTTTCTGTCTCCCCTTATTGTTGTACAGCAACGCAGTTCTCAAGCAATGACATTTTCTCCAAACTCTGTAATGAGACATTACCAGCTTTTGTGCAGCTGCCACTGCTACTGACTGGCTTTTGTGCAAAAAAGTCATTGGCAATTTACTGTTTTGCCCTGCATTTCCCAGGGTAAGAGGCCTTACAATGAAAAGATTCTGAAGCTGGTCACCTAATGTCCCAGGTCATTTCAGAAGTTGGCCTATTTGCAAGAAATGACTACAACATCTGAGAATCCATTACCAGCTTATGAAAACTTTGGGGAGTTGAGAGAGCTGAATTCAAGCCTTGACTAAATCAGAAAAAAAAAAAGAAGGCACAAAGCCTGATGAATTAAGTGCTCCATGTGTTGGTGAGACCCGAAGGTGCTGGATGAAAAGAGAGTGCCCTGTAAATCCAAAGGGACTCTTGAGTATCTCAGTCACTTCCCCTTAGTCTTTCACCTTTCACTACTGCTCACAATGCCTTAACTGCTTCTCCATCTTACTAGACTGCTCCCTCCTTGTTACAGGATTGGACAACTGGTAACATCTTTTGAAAGGCCCCTTGCCAACTTGCCTTAAGATTCAAATTAAAAGCAACTCCTGTTTTTATCTCTTGCACTCTATAGCTCAGCTTTGATGTTACCATTCGTGTTCATGTTACGTTACTTGCATTATGAATGACATCTGTCTTGGTAGAATTAGGGCATCTGATAATAAAGAGACTGCAGCAACACAGCAAAAATACTGTCTGAAAATAAAATATAACTACAATTGGATTTGTATTCATTATTTTCAGAAACAGATTTCAAGCACCTAGGTGTTACAACTCAGTGGGAATGTATCAAGCTTTCTTGATTTAGGGAGCAAAGGCTGTTACAATTATGGCAGCACAGGCAATTTTATCCTTTTGTTTTTAAGCAAAACAACTGCAGTGCTTGAGGCTTTCAGCAAAGAACTAGGACATTTACAGGTAACCAAAAAATAATGGAGGGCTTGATCTGACTTGGTTGTGGTTTGCAGAAGGGAAGAGAGAACAGAAAAACCTGATGATGCATTAATGACAACTCCGCTGCACAGCCTCTAAATGTCCTGCCTATCAGCCAAAGTAAGACCCACAAGATGGAAGCAGAAGGTAAACACATCGTTTGTGATTTATGTTTATCTTTAAATCCTTAGGAGGAGCTCAGTTCATACAGTGATGAATGTTTAGACAAGGACAGTATTTCCACAGTGAAGACTGCAGAGTTGCAGGGAGTTCTCTATGTATGTTAACTCTAAATGATCCTGCTCAAGACTAGAAGCAGCCTAGCTGTAGAAGCACTGAGCAGTGCTTGGGCAAATTAACCTTGTTTCTCGAATAACTTACCTCCTTCATAGACAGTCAGAAATGCATACTGTAAACATGTGTAGAGGTAGTATTCTGAGGAGCTCATCATTTGACCCCTATCTTTTATTCTTAGCTTTTTTGCTGCTCCCTTCTTCTCTTGTGCTGTTACTCAGAGAGATCTATAAAACACTTACTTCTGTTTAGCATATACCACAGCACTGAGGTATGAACAGGCAAATGACCATTTCTAATGTTATTTTCTTAATATAATGCACAAAACCTCTCAGGTTAAAGTAATGTTGCCCAGGGGATGCATCTAATTTTTAACAATACCATTTAATAGTAGCTAAGCATATGTTAAATGGACACTTTCACCCACGTCCTTTGCTTTTATTTCTACAGGCAAGATCAAATTAGTCATTAAGATTCCAAAGTGCTTGGATTGAACATATTTTTACTTTCACGCAATGTATCAGACATCAAATTTGGTATTTAGACTAGAACAAAACCCAATTTTACTTGTTTCTAAGTTTTCTGAAGTTTATTTTTACCCTGATATTTCAATGTGTATTTTAGTTTTATGCTGCTTACCAGTGAATTTCTTTAGTTGTGGAAGAGTGGACAAAGACACCAGTTAACCTGCTTATATGGAAGATGGTAAAATAGCTTTATTTTCTTGTGACTGATGATAAGTAAGGTCCTAAAAAATTGTGCTGAGGTGATAATTCAAATGTAAATTAAGTCTAAAAGATTCACTTTGCATGCAGGCAACTAATGTTGCCTAAAATGTTACCTGATTTACTGGTGGCATGGCTGATCATTAAATGTAAGAAAAATGAAACTGAGAATATAGTATGAGACATATATCTAAGATACTATCTGATAACCACAACCACTTCAACAAACACATATATAGAATGAACCATCATGAACCTTCTGACTAGGTTTAGTCAGAAGATCAAAAACTGAACTATGATATCTCATTCATATTTTTCATGATGCACCAGTGTCTCAGGGTATTAAAATCACTATATTGAGGAGTTATAGACCTTCTGGGTGAATGGGTGTGTCTGTGCTTGCAGGTGTTCTCTTATTCACACAGTCACTCAAAGGAGTCACCCAGGAGTGAAAATGGTGCAAGCTACGTACATTATTCTGGCCTTTCATTAGGTTCTTTTGTGCTTTCAAAGATTGCTTTCCATCCATTATACCAAATTGCTTTTAATATGCAGCACAATTTATTCAGGACTGTGAATCTAATAGTTACTTTTTCAGAATATGGTGATAGGTCTTTATTTCTGAGTGGTTCTATTATACAGTATCTTTCACTTACATCAAAGTAAAACACTAAAATGGCAATTTCAGACTTACTATGGTTTTTTAAAAAAATCAGAGATTTGCTTAGCTGTTGTATTCTCTTTCTGTAATTATTTCAAAATTGCTTCAACATCTGTTATTTAAAAGTTTGATTTTTATATTTTTTTAATTGCATTTTCATTTAGGAGAGATGAAAACAAGTTTGGAAGAGAAAGACAGCATTGACCACTTCAAGATCTTACCAAGTCTCATAAAAAGAAAGTGGATTATTTAGAGCTCTGTCTTTTGGGGAATAGAACAATTATAATTTTTCTCTGAATAAAAGAAGACATTGCATTTTTGTTGGCTGAATAATAAAACAGTAAAGTCTTGATATGAATTAATCTGTTGGAATACAATATTTTTTCTACTTGGAGGACATTTTGATAAAATATTTATGAGGTCAGTTGTTCTGTCAGGAAAGGTTTTGATAGTAAGAGATGGAAAATGGAGAAACTAAAGCAGGCTTTCACTGAGAAAGAGAGAGCAAAGAGAAAGAAAAAGCTTAAAGATGAAAGGGGAAAAGGGGAATCATAATGTATTCTGGAAGAGAAAAGTAGTTATGATGCGCAGAGAGATAAAGATGAGGGAATGAGGTATAAGTGAGTAAAGGATAGGGTAAACCTGCAAGGGATAATAATATGAAACTCAATTAAGCTAGCATAGTACAAATTGAAGCAGTAACACTGAAGGAAGTATGAAAAGAATATACAATGTGGATTTTTCCTCACAGTTGTCTGGTCTTTGATGTGAAGGAGTTGTCTAAGTTGCAAGGAAAGGTGATATTGGAAATTACCACTTTGTGAAAACAAGTTTTTAAAGGAAAAAAAAGGATAAAAAAAGTCAAGACATAAAACATTTTTACTTCTAAAGAGAATTAGGCATGTCTATGGAAAAAAAGAGTGGAGTGAATTGAAAGAAAAGCAGTCACTAGTACTGCTGTATCAAAACCAAAGAACAGGCAGAAGCCAAGTGCAGTGGAAGTCTATGTAAAACCATCTGTTAAATATGCAGGGGACAGGACTCAGAGCAGTGTTTCCATTTTGACAAGTGCCATATTGCCATCTTTTAGTAAAAGGAATGGCTACAAATGAACTTATATGTCTTCTTAAGCTTAGATTAAAATATTTTATGATAAGCTGATTTTTGTTTTCTTCAGCAAGAGCTTTTTAAAAAATGCTACCCAAAAAGAAAATTAGTGATACAAAAGACAGATGACTCAGTGAATACTGAAGAAAGAACTTAACTGACAGTCCAGAAGAACCAAGCAGTGTTGGAAGATGAGGTCAAATGTACACTCCTGTTGGTGTGAAAGAAAGCTAAAAGAACACAGACCTAGGAAGTACAGAACTCTTGATGCTACCCCATAGAAAGTGAACTGACCTTTACCAAGCTAAATGAAAAATAAGAAAATGCACAAGAGAGTTCAGAGTCAACATAAAGAAGAGGGGTGACTGGAGGAGAAAAATAGTTAACATAGTACATTTTACAAGAAAAGAATTATAGAATCATTGGGTTGGAAGGACCTTAGAGATCTTCTAGTTTCAAGCCACCTGCCATGGGCAGGGACACCTCCCACTAGAGCAGGTTGCTCAAAGCCCCATCCAACCTGGCCTTGAACACTTCCAGGGATGGGGCATCCACAACTTCCCTGGGCAACCTGTTCCAGTGCCTCACCACCTTCACAGTAAAGAATTTTTTCCTAATACCTAATCTAAATCTCCCCTCTTCCAATTTAAAACCGTTGCCCCTCGTCCTGTCACTACACTTCCTGGAAAAGAGTCCCTCTCCAGCTCTCCTATAGGCTCCCTTCAAACATTGAAAGGCCATTATAAGGTCTCCCTGGAGCCGCCTTTTCTCCAGGCTGAACAACCCCAGCTCTCTCAGCTTGTCCTCATAGGGGAGGTGGTCCATCCCTCTGATCATCCTCGTGGCCCTCTGCTGGACCCGTTCCAACAGGTCCATGTCCTTCCTGTGTTGAGGACTCCAAAGCTGGACACAGTACTCCAGGTGGGGTCTCACGAGTGCAGAGCAGAGGGGCAGAATCACCTCCCGAGACCTGCTGGCCACACTTCTCTTGATGCAGCCGAGGATGCAGTTGGCTCTCTGGGCTGCCAGTGCACATTGCTGGCTCATGTTGAGCTTCTCATCCACCAACACCCCCACTGCCCAGAAGGCAGTGTGGAAAGGAAGAAAGTTAAATAAATTCAAGCCTCGAGGAATAAGACATAAGAACTTTTCTAACTCTGGGTAATGGGAAAACATAGATCTTTGTAAAATAGAACAACTATTGCCTTGTTTGTATTAACGCTTTCTTGTCATGATTTTCTTGGGTTCCAACAAGTGGAACTGGTCACAAGGGTACAGCATTGGTGACATCTCAAAAGCATGAGATTTGCAGTCAGATATCAATCCCGCTACAAATTCCACCATAAACTTTCTGTGCGACTTTAAGAAGTAATTTAACTGTAGAAGCTCCATGTGAAATTCAATTAAATTTTATGAAGTGCTGTAAGATCAAGGATGAAATAAGAGTGCAATATCATCAATTGTATTTTGCTGTTTCACTGAGTGGTTAAGAGTATTATTTCTTGCTTGGAAAAGAGCTTGCTTGTAGGTTTCATAATATTTAAGCAGAAGAAGCAGGTGGGAAAAGTTAGCAGTAGGGTTAGCAACATGGAATAATTATCATATTTTAAAGTGTATACAAAAGATAATTAAATTCATCACAAATTTTATTGGACCCTATACTTGTCAGTTGAAAATCACAAATTATATTCTTGTACATAAAAGGAAAAAATAGTTAATCAGCAATACAGGTATAGCAAAGCAGATACTTATGATTAACTGAAGACCAAATTTTGTTTTTATTTATATTACTGTGATTTTAACAATACTGAAGAAAAAAGTTACCTTATGGTAACTAAACCAGGATTTACTGCCCTGTTCACCCTTTCCTCCTCTCACAGTCACAAACATCTCAGGAATTTTGAGAACTAACAATTGACTAGCTTCTTTTAATCTTTGAAGATGGCTATCCCGATAAGAGATTTAGTATCAAACTCCACAAAAATGGGCAGGAAAATTAACACCATTTTTGGCTGACATGAGACAGTGTAAAGTTGACTTCATTTTCCATGTGTTTAACATACTCTTTTAAAATAAGTTACATGAAGTAAAAAAAAAAAAAACCTTTTTAAAATTCATGTCTTCACTTTGCAGCTAGGAAACCATAATATATCATCAGTGTGACCTAAAAGGTGTATTTTTTGTGCCCCTTTGTCCTATCACTGACCTTACAAATATGTATTCTTACTTTGCACTGAGCACTCATGATTAGAATAAGTATTACTGCATATTTGGAACTCATTAAACAAGTGCAAAAATTTTGTATTGAGATATTTCTAATAAAGTCTATAGCTTTACAATTACTTCAGTTTTAAAGCAGAAATATTCAGGTGCTTGGGTTGAAAACCTGCATCTCATAGGTATTTTAACAATTATGTTTATTTGACAGTTAGTTTTTTTTCTTGTATCTGTAGTTGAATAATTTTTTTAACTTAATAAGCAAAAATTCTGATTAGAAATCTATCATGATCTATATCTCCTCACAGTTTCAGAATTTCATTCTTCAGTGTTTACATTAAATGACTATGAGAGGCTGAAAGACTGCTGTCATGGTGCATACTTAGTCAAGGGGACACAGTCAGGTTGACACCAAACACGTAGAAGACAGAGCTAAAAATGAAACGAGCTAAAAATCACTTTCATCCACATTTCTACAAATATACACATATGAAAGAAGTGAAAATGTACTTTTGTGCTCATTTAACTGACATGAATGAAAATCCTATGTCTGCCTGTGGTGTGTAGATATCAGAAAAGGCAGAAAGTCAAAATACATCTTGTTTTCTCCTTACAGACTTAAACTTTTGGGAAACGCAGTGAACTAATATAAGGGTTTTACCTTAGATTATTAATTATGTAGTTAGTTAAAAGGAGATCCTTTTATCCCATACAGTCCAGCTTATGCACTTGCTTCTGCTAGTTGTAAAGCAAAGGAAAATGTATGAAGTATACTCTTTACAGGAGAAGCAGCAAAAATCCTGTTGCAGACTTCCACCCATGGAGTAGTCACATGGTTCACTAAATTAACTAATTCACCTGGCCTTTTGCAAATCAATCCCAATTCATCAGAAACTTTTTCTTAAGTTTAAATAAATGCTAAACCATTTGACAAGTCAACTGTGCCCTGTAGGCTGTTTGTAACTTGTTTGTTATGGCTTTTGGCTAATCATTACTCATGCTGTGATTATTTATCGAAAAGTACACTTCTGTTGCTGTTCCTGGATCACTCACTGACTTAGATGGGGAAGTAGAAGTAAGAAATAATTTCTTGTGGAGAAGGAGAAAGTTGGAGACGCGCTGCTGAGTGAGAGCTCGACAGGTGTTCTTGTAGGGATGGGAAGGAGGCCTTTGGATCAGTAAAGCAATGTCCTGACATGGTGATGTGTGTGTGGTGCGAAATGCAGCAAACAGAGAGCAGCGTACCAAGATAGTAATGTTTTGTTAGCTAGGTGGAATAAACATTTAAATGTAGCCAATTGCATTGCTCACAACAGTGTATGGACATCCACTGGTAGCCTATCTGTGTAAAGAGCCCAACACGTGATCAAAAGACAGAAACTCTATATGCTGGAAAAGTGAAACAATAAATGTCTTTGCTTGACCACTTAGTGGAGTCTGTGCCTCTTGTGCCACAATTTCTGAAATCTTAGCTACCAGTACTAAAATTCCACCTAACTTCAGATTCAAAAGACACTTAAAAATACATCCTTAATCATCTTAATACCAAAAACTTGTCAAATACTAGAGCTCTATAAATAGCAGGATATAAAGCATATAAAATCATCTGTGCATAAAGGTGATTTGCTATTTCGTTTTCCCTTATCAGTGATACAACTATACACATGCTACATATTATGTAACTGTATAGCTATATAATTATTATGTGATTGTTGCATAGGGCATTTTTCATCTGCTCAGCTGCTTGCAGCTAATGGCCTGTAGCAATCTTCTTTAACAAAGTGTTTGGAACAAACCCTCCTACTAAGTCATTTTCTCTTTCACCCTAACAATAAATAGTGCATGACAGCTTAGTTATGAGTGCTGCTTATGGGACTGTCACAGCTGAGCGGTGTTCAGCGTGGAAGTCTTCTATGAACATCTGAAACAGGACACTGGTGCTGAAAAATACAAGAGCTAGAATGCAGCTGGCTTGTAATATAAACATTCATTGAAAAACAATACTGAACATAAATGGTGTGAATCTACACACCTTTGTGTGTATTATTTCAGTTACTACACATTCTTGGTATTTTTAATGTACCTCCATGGAGATCAGAAGTTACTAACCATTGTGCCATTGAGTCCATAGTAACAGAATCAAAGAGAAGATCAACTAGAGAAGCAGAATTTAGAAAAGCTTTTATAAGTTGGACGTGATGCTGTTGTATCTTAAAGATTCTATGTTTATTGAAGTTTGATTTATTTTTTTTTAACCTAAATACCTCTCTCATTGTAAATAAAACATCACTGTGACTTATGACTTTAGTTACTCAGACAGTTGCATCCTTAAAAGCGCTATTAAAAGAATTCAAGGCTGCTTGGTACATATCTACCATAGCATACCCTTATGGATCTTCCATTTGTTTGTTTTTAGTTTTTTAAGGTATTAACTTGAAAGTAATACCTTTAGTAAAAGGTAATGAAAGTAATACCTTTACCCTTTTAGTAAAAGGATATTATTTGTGTGCTATTCCCTCTGAAAAATTGCAATTCACGGTGCAGTTCACAGAAAGCAAATGTTTAATACACTTTTGAACAGTGTTTTGTTGTTTGCTTGGCAGGAAGTATTGACAAACACAAATCAATACATTAGTGTGAGAAAAAAGCCCATCTTTGAAGGTCAGTTTGAAATTGGTTGGGTTGCGAACAGCCCTTGCTCCTGCTGGGCCCTGTGCCATCTGGAAGCATGTGGAAGCTGTGGGTCAGAGCTTCCTGGAAGCTGCAGAGGCACTGGGTGCCATAAGGGGCTTTGGAGAAGGCAAGGGGTGGCCCACACCGGTCACTCTGTGACCAGAGGACTGATTTAACTTCTCCTCTGCTGGGTTTTGTGACCTTTCCAAGGACCTCACTCTTTCTTTCAGGTGGGATGCCAAACATGGCTTTTTTGGAGCTGAGGTTCCTGCTCGAGGTTCATGCACCTGTGGGTTTGCAGCTCAGGTCATGGTTTCCATGCCTGCGGGGAGAGAGGGAGATAGAAGACAGACTATACTGAGCCCAGACTCGCAACTGCTTCCCTTGGCTGCATGGTGGAGAAGATGAGGTGGAGGATGAGGTCGGCAAAGGTGTCCCCACAGTCAGAGGCAAGATGGCATGTAGTCTGTTGGGGGACAAGCATAGTCTTGTGAAGGGAAATGGGGAGAGAGCAGCTCCCAGGGAGGAGTTGTCATTACCAGGGCTCACGGGGCAACGACCCTGTGATGCAGCTGTTGAAGCAAGACCCTGCCAAGGCTGGGAGCTTGGTTGGGAGCCAGGTATTCTGGGCTATGAATGTATAGCCACTATGGATGCCCCCAGGAGGCAGCCCCCTTGATCCCATCCACAGACCCATGAAGTGATGGTACTGCTTCCACCTGTACATGAGGTGGATGTTCTCACTCCAGGAATAGCAGGGCCTCCAATCTTTTGTTTCCTGATACCCCAGGAAAGGACAGCACGTCCTTGCTATGCGAAGATGAAGCAGTGCAGGCCATTAGTCCCACCTCCATCTGTGTCCATGAGGCAGATAATGTGAATACCCCCATGTTAAGACCCGCAACTCCAGCTCTATGCAAGAAGCATATGCTCTGTGTGGGTACAGAGGACTGGGGCAAGAACCACACCTCCAGGTACACCCAGGAGGTAGAAGAAATGAGCACTTCCATGCCCTGTGAGGATGCAGAGTCCCATGTGTAGAACTGCAGGCAAGGGCTTTGGCCTGGCCAATGCCCACACTGCTCAGGCACCTGCAAAGCAGCCTGACCACCTTCACTCTTCACAGCACTTGGCCTCGAGTTCCTCTAGATCCAGGCAATATTAGGACATTTAGAAATGGTTTCAAGGACTAGTTGCTCCACCACCTTCCCAGGGATGGTGGGGACAGTGGCCAGCATGTAGTACTCTGGATCTTCCTTCTTGAAGATTAAGAGTGATTTCTTGCAGACCTCATGAACTTTCTCAAGTCACCGTGACTTTTCAGACATTATTGAGTGTCTGTAGTCTTGCAATGAAGTAGTCCACTCACTCTGTACTTGTGGTGCACCCCAGAAGGTACCATGGCCTTATGTACGTCAAGTTTGTTTAAATATTCCATAATGTTTATCTATCAAGAAAGATAGGATACAAAAATGTGTTAGAAGCACATAACTTTATTTCATAAAATTTTTTAAGCAATTTTAAATCTTTTTATTCCTAGAAAAATATTAGTTGAAATTGTCACTTTTCCTTTTGAGATGGGAGTAAAATAAGTACTGAGATTTCAATTGGTTTGGTGCAAGATTTACTGGTATCTCTTAACTCCCATAGAAGTCAGTGTGTATACAAATATATGAATGCAACTCTCAGAATATTAAAAATAAGATGTTCTTAGACTTGGCCTTCTAGGGAGCTAAAAATGAGGCTTGTAATTGAGTGTTGTTATTGTTTTGCTTTATTTATTTTATTGTTTTATTTATTTCCAACAGCTGACCTTGAAGCAGGTTGCAGGTGACTCACATTCAAGCAGAGCAACTAAACAGTAATTATCTTCTAGAAGGAATAGTGGAAAATATGATGTGACTGGTTCTAAATAATGTTTATAACAATTTTATTGAGTTTTGAGAGAAAAATTATGTGTTTTTTCAAGTATTGCTTTTCTTCTAGGTAGAAGAATTTATAAATGGGAGTATCAATAGAGTTGTTTTATAGGAAAATAATTTCCTTGATAACATTTTAAATTAAAATAAGCAAACCCCGAATATACTCCTTACTTATACTTTTCATACTTTCATTACAGTTTTTTTATATACAATCTTACATTATAACAGGGAACTCCGTTGAAAGCCATTGTCACAAAGAGGAAAGCAGAGAAGTTTGAATTAATTAGTGATATCATTATTGAGTTTTGGCGTCTCAGTAATTTGAGTAATTTCTGTAACTGAACTAATATTTTCATGATATTAAGATAGCTCCTCTAATAAAAGAGTTAACTATTTTAATTATAAAATATATATTTAATAGTGATGATTAATTTTTTTAGAAGACTATATCAAATAAGTGGAACAGCATAAGCTGGATGCAATAAAAAAACCCAGTATTTTACTGGTTGGTTGGTTGGTTTTCAGTTACTGGGCGTGCAGCCCCTTACTGAGCACACTGCAGACACTATCTTAAGTGGAGCAGGTGCTTGCAGCTGCCAGCTGTTGAGATGGGCCATGGCTACACTCATTAAGCTGAAAGCACATGCTTGTCCTATAGGTCTAATGGGTATCATCATCAGCTGGGAAGAGTCCATGTTCAAATCGAGTTGTTCTGATAATCTCCATCTGAAGATACAGAGAGATTGGTTGGCACTAGAGATACACCTTTTAAAGCATCGCAGCAGTGATCCTAATGGATTCGTCAGAGAGAGTTTTAGAGCGAGGTTAAAATTGGCTGTCATTCCACAGCATGTGAAAAAGGAATTAAATCCTTTGGTAGAATGATATGGTTTTGTTCAAAAATAATACTGTGCTATTGCCTTTTAAAAACGTATGCCTGCAGCATTCAAGTGGTTTTATACATACTAAACTTTGTAATATTTAAACTTAAGGAGGGGCAAAACTAGAAAGTGACATATGATTATTTTTTAAATCGTTTATGTGTTAATGCTATTTCTTTGATCAACATCACTCAGCACAATGAAGGCATATTTACTTACAGAAGCACAGCACTAAACTTAGCAGACACAACATGTGTGGAAGTTTTTAATGGAAATGTAAAAGCACTTACTTAAACTAATAAAAATGTTGTAAGCCTTGAAATTGTATCAAAATTAATGACTTTTGTCCAATTTTGAATAGGTTTTTGTTTTCAGCTACACCAAAGAAATCTACTTCAGAAACATAGTTTCCTAATACATTAGATCTAATAAAATGGTTTAAAACCCTATGCCATGTAACAGAAAATTATAATCCTTTCACTGGGAGCATTCTGAATTTTCCTGTGTGATCTTTCCCAGCTGGGACTCCAGGTAGATGTAAGTATGCCACAGCAGGAATAATGCAGGGTACATTTATCCACACAACTTCTGATCTGAAGCACGTATTTGAAGATCAAATTTTTAAAACATAAATTTAAAAGCTATGTTGGACTGCTGTCTTTAAATGCACACTTACCTTCTTCTACACACAAGAAGAGCTATACTAATATCTACAGGAATTATTCACTTGAATTCTGTTAAGCCTAAATGTAAAGCATAGGTATAATGGTTCTCTAACAAGCAATTCATCAATTAAACATGGCATTCTACAGAAGCCAAACCAGATGAAAACTCTGTCCTGCTAGTGAAAGCACGTTATTCTTTATTAATTGTTTTGAATGATTAGTTTCTACCCCATATTCCACAAAATTTCATTTAGATAAAAACTTTTTCTTGTTGCAAAATTAATGACAGTTAACTTTCTAACTTTATTGTCATGTTCATTAAGGATAAGTATGATTTTCTTAAATGGTTGCCTTCTATCTAAAACCATAGGGAAAAAATTGAATAGGATATATATTTCTAAATAAAGTTACAGTAATTATATATTCCAGGCAGTTACTTCAAAGATAAAATAAATCATCCCTTCAAACACAAAAAGTTATCAAAAATCACATCCTCTGATTACAAGAAAAATGAAATAAAATGGGCCATAGTTTGCTTTAATATTTTGTCTCATCATGATTAAATGCGCTTTCTTCTGAATTCAGAATGATCCCTAATATAGATACAATGTATTATCATAAGAAAAGAAAGGTATTAAAATATAAATTAATCATTTGTTTTAAGTACCAGATTATGGCATAAGAATATGTCAGAAATGAACAACTATGCAGTGTTGTATTGAGTTTTCATTTTAATCTGATGATGGTTGTCATAAACATTGGTTCTCTGCAGGGATCACTGAAATATAGAAACTGTGGTAGCAGGTTCCATTATGATAATAATCTATCTCTCCTCAAACACAAGTATTTATCTCAATTTTGCTTTAAAGTAGTTAGTTCTCTTTAGTAATGAATTATGTTGACTCAAAATTATCATATTACAGAAGATTAATAGACTTACAAGGCATATTATTTACTTCATTAAATCCTTTGTGAAATACTTAAAATGCTTTGTGAGTGCTAATTTATTCTGAAAGTATTTTATTTCATCCAAAGATGAGAAACTGAGTCAAAAATTACTTACACTCCTTTCCTTAACTTTTAATTCTAATGTTCTGCAATTCAATTTAAAATATTCCTACTAAAGCAATGCCAGCTTTACTCCTCTCTTGCTATGTGTTTTCTTGTTTTTGTCTCAGTAGGTTATTTGTACAAAGTCTCACAGCTTAAGACTAAATAGAACAATTAACAAAAGTTGTATAAGGAAAGGTGAATCAATACAAATTAAAATTGTAAAGAAAATATTAGATAAAGCAGATCAAGCTGAGTCAAAAAAGTTTTTTTAAGTTCTTCAGAATTTCTCAAAATAAGGAGCTAATCTCTTTGTTATTCATATTTTGCTTGCTCATCCACATAAAAATAATGCTATCATCTGAAGAGTTCTGTTTCTCCACTGTACAGAAATTTTGGTGCTGAATTGCACTTTTCACTGTTAACTTAAAATTGGACACTATGTTTAAGACCTTCCATGATGTATTCTGTACCTTAAAGCTATTGTTCACATACTTCTTGTTTCTTCTTCCTATATTCCTAACAAGTTACATTTTACAGATATGTTCTGTGTCCTCATACCTTAATTGCCTAAGCTGGGACTGATACAGCCAATGCTGCTTCTGTTCCCAAATATATTCATGTTTGTAGAATGAAAAAAATGAGGATTTCTATGAGGACACAGTTTTCACTGACAGGACTGCTTCTGAGGAAAGATTTTGACCTTCTACGTTATTAGTGGTTTTGAATACATGAAATCAAAGGCATGTTCCCTCTGAAAATTAGAACCTATTAAGCTTTCTCAACTACAGCCTCTTCAAAACATTCTTCATTGTCAAAAATCCTGATTTTTCAGTTTACTGGTAATTTAGTGACACTGAAGTAGAAAATAGCAATGGAAATAAGAGAAAATTCTCAGGTGGCAGAAACAGAGAACATATCTGCAGTGATAGAGCACTGTGCAGACATTCCCATCTTTGTTCACAATGATAGCAACATATCTGCCTAAGTGACACACTAAATGCCTTTAATTCAAGGCCTAAACTATCTATGCTTGGTGTTGCCCAGACACAGCACACATCCCAGGTGTAGATTTACTAGGATGGTTAGGTGAGGCTTTTATTTCTGAGACTTTGGAGCTATGGGCTAGATATAAAAACAATGAAGTGATGCTGCTGTGCAATGACAGAAAATTATATTACTCTCGTACTAAAATTCATCTAGCAAGTCCACCCCCTCATTTGACTCAAAATAGGGACATGACCCTATTGTCACTTGCGTCACAGCTGAAGTCTCCTGCAATGCAGCTGTACCAGCCTGCTACAAGCTTGTGCAAGAATCTCTGACATAGAAGTACACTGTGTCAGGAAGACGTGCACTGAATATCAATTTCTAGGTTATTTTGGAATACACGAAACTTCAAAAAAAAAAAAAAGAAAAAAGAAGAGACTTTAAGCACACTGCAAAGACTAAAAGCTGAAAGAGCTGCAAATTGCAGTCACCCCGTTAAATCTCCAGTTCTGTATCACCCAAGTAAATCTACAATTATGTATTGGTATAAAGTTCTATTTACTGTTATAGTTAACTGTCCTAATTAAAATGGCAGCTCTGCTGGTATTTGATTCACATTACAATGAACAGCAAGAGAATAAAGCTCACCAAATAAGTCAGTCAATAAATAACACTTAACAGAAAGTGCACACCTTTGTTAGTGGAACTGCAGTCAAGATCAAGCTGGATTACAAAATTCTACTCAGCAATCTGCCAGGCTGGCTAAATCACTGAAAGAGAACATGTGATTGAAGACACGCAGTGACCACCAGAATCCTTCTGGAACCTCTGCATTGGTACACTGACTATTTTCTTTCTTTCTTTCTTTTCTTTCTTTCTTTACTTTTGAGTCTCTGACTGTTATACTGTTTTCTTTTTTCTTCCATTGGCTGCACTGGGTACTTGCCAAGGCACAGAAATAAGACTGGGCTTCTCCTGCTCTTCTATAAGGTACGTATCTGTAACACCTTCCACAGATTTGCTTTTATTCCCATGTGATGACACCTTATGTCTCCACAGTTCGCTGATTCAGCAGATGCAGTTCTACTGTGAGAGTCACACATTATCACAGGTGTTTTTTAACCAGCTGACTGGATGCTGGTAAATTTCTAACTCTGTGCACCTGGCAGCCAGATTGTACTGAGGAAAAGAGAAAAAAAAAAAGTGAGAGAACAATTGAGAGAGTATTTTTGTCAATCTGTGGCAGCTTTTGGCTTCTTTAATTCTTTATAGCACGACAAATGACAGGCTATCTTATGAACATTTGGAAGATCAACAGAGATATACACCCCAAAGTTGAAGTTTTAAGCTTATACAATAAAATTTGGTCTAGCAAGTGGCATAGTGTGTTTCTAGTGCGATAGTTTTAAGTAGAGAAGACGATGGGAAGCCATCAATATGGAAGCGTCAGTCAAGATTCTTTTTCTGGGTCTGGCTGGGATGGAATTGGTTTTCTTCACAGCAGCCCACATGGTGCCATGCTTTAAAGCAGTGACCAAAGCAGTGCTGAAACACACCGATGTTGTAGCTATTGCTGAGCAGGGTTTGCACAGTGTAAAGGCCTTCTCTGTTTCTCACTCTGTCCCCACAGCAAATAGGTTGGGGACTATAATCCCAACCCTACTGATGTTTGATAATTTTTCATGACCTAGTCAATAAAGCTTTCTCTCCCTCTGTCTCCTACCTCCAGAGGTTTCCTTCCTAAAAGGCAGACGTCAAGCCCATCTTCAAGGAGCCCAAGAAGGAGAGTCCAGGGAACTGGAGGCTGTTTTTCAGCTTCTCCTCAGCAGTGCACCCCTGCAGCAAAGAAAACTAAGTAGATACTGGATTGTCCTAGAAGCAAATCAAAGAAAATGACCCTTTTCCAGCTCTTTGGCCCTTATGAGGCCACATGTGGGATGTTATGTCTCATTTCGGGCTTCCATCTACAAGAGTTTGACATGTTGGTAGAAGACCAGCAAAGGGTGGCTAACATGGTCAGTGTTTGAGCGCATGACAGGGGAGGAGAGCGTGAGAGAAGGTGGATTTTTTTCCAGATTTGAGAAGATTATGGGGCCATCTCTTGTCTGTAACAACTGAAACCAAAGCCAGAAGCGCACCTCCAGGGAATTCTGAAATTCTCTCACTATTAATTTTAAGGTGAATTAAATACCAGCAGAGCTGCTATTTTAGTTAGAGCAGCTGTTAACTATAATAGGAAATAAAACTTTATACATATATAGAATTATGGATTTACTTGTGTAATAAATAGAGAGCTGCAGATTTAATGGGGTGACTGCAATTTGCACCAGGGGAGGTTCAGGTTAGATATTAGGAAATATTTCTTTATTGAAAGGGTTGTCAGGCGTTGGAATGGGCTGCCCAGGGAGGTGGTGGAGGCACCATCCCTGGAGGTGTTCAAGAGACGAGTTGACATGGTGCTGGGGGATATGGATTAGTAGTGGATTGGTGTTGTTTTGGGTGTGTTGTTTGTGCAGGGTTTTTTTTTTGTTCATTTGTGGGTTGTGGAGGGGTTTTTTTTGCTGTTTGCTTTTTGGTGGTTTTTTTTTTTCAGTGGACTAGATGATCTTAAAAGGTCCCTTCCAACCTAGGTGATTCTGTGATTCCCCATCATGAAACATGAAACAGCCATCATGACAAATGAGCACTTTGGGAAAGTCTGTCCCACAGCAGGAATCATCTGTTGATACTTTTTTTATTAAAATACATATAAAAATGAAAGCATTTATTCTACAGTAGATGCTCAGTTCCTAGATTAAATATATTAGTCAAGTTGAAAATTCTTTATGTGAAACACTAGACTCACTAAAAATACTTAAGAAAATAATTGTAAATAAATAGTTATATGAAGACAAAGCAGACATAATTTCATACTCAAAATATTGGTATAGGACAGAGCCAATGAGCCAAGTCTAATTACTGACAATCTAATAAAAAACTACCAAAGTCTTTATTAATCCAGTTGCGACAGTACTAATACCCATAGCCCATTGACAATGAAAAACCTTAGTAGTACTAATACTGTTAAAGTTACTATAAAAAAAGCTCTACTACCACCAACCTGGTCCTGAGTGTTATGTTCACCCTTCATTTGTCACCCTTCCAGCTGTCCCCTTCCATTGGCAGCTCCACTGTTTCTCAGTGAACCATCAGTATCTCAAGTACTTCACCCAGGGGCGTTCTCTGTCCATGATGGGGACCTCTTCAGTCTTGTGCCTGCTTAGGTTTATTTTCATATCTTCCCTCAGCAAGGCCCACACCACCAATAGTATCACACAGCCCCCGTGCACCCCAGGGAGTTTAAACACAGTTACCCCCAAGCAGCCAGGGCAGCCAGCAACACTCAGACCAGGACTGCTCCACACCCCAGACCCTGTTCCCCACAGAGCCCTGCAGCTTCTGCTTGGAGTGGCAGAAATGGTATTCAATCAGCTACAGTAATATTGAATAAGGAAAAATTAAAAATCCTTCTGTTTTGAACAATAAAGAATTTTGCAAAATCAGCTGTTTAGTGATATCTGTGCGTAGACCTTAATGCAAAATACCTTCAATAATACTTACATTACATACTCATGAGATTGTCTTCATATACAATTTCATTATATTACTTATCTGTAAATTTGTAGAATGTCATAAGTGCTACAGAAACTTTTCTCTGTACTAAATTCTACAGAATCCTAAATGTAAGTTTGTCTATTCTTTTTGGTTTTATCCAAATCCCTTTAAAAATCCACATGACTTTTGTAAAAGGGCAGAAAGTTTTCTGTATCTAAGCATTTTGGAGTTAGTGGTAACAGGATTATTGTTTTGAATTATATCAAACCTGCACTTTCTGTGTCTTCCTACATGGGCAAGATCTAAATTCAATTTTTGTATCATCTGGGAAAAACAGTTACTTAATTAGGACTACGTATTTTTATGTTCCCTGAGATAGCTGGGGTGACTCCAATTAAAACATGTAAATCTAATTTTCGAGGCCTGACTTTCTGAGGTTTAGATCTGTAGTGACATTTCACCTTACTAAGTTCCAAATTATTCTGAACACCAAGAAATTCATTTTCTGAAACTGAAACTCAGGACCTGCCAACATGAGAAAATTCTGCTACTTCAACTGTAATCTGTACAAACTATTTAAGTGTAGTAGGCTAGTATGTGAATTTACACTACACTGACTTTTTTTGTACAAAACAGAGAAAAGAAATTGGCAATTATTGTGTGCCTTGCACTGTCTGAAAAATATCACCACTGGAAAGAGGTAGACATGGTGTAAATTCATAATTTAAGTTGGTTTGGCAGAAATGGCCTGACAGACAACACAAGAAGTATGATTTATATTTAGTTAAAGCATTACCAGTGTCAGTTTGCCCACTTTTATTTTCACTACTATCACATGTAACTATTTAGTTTAAACTCACAGTTTAAGCTCATAAGGATGCATTGTGAGAATAAGGCACACCAATAATACTTGCTGTATCACAGAAAATGAACTTGTTTAAGAACCTTGTTAAGGGAAGTTTCTGCTTCACCTTCCTTCTTTATAAATACAAAAATAGAAAAGCTTCTTAGGACTCAGTCTGTCCGAATTAATGATGAAGTTTCTTCTAATACTATTTCTGGACAACCATACTTCTACTGTGGATATTCTTCAGGGTGGTTTGTGAGCTGTGCAGGAGAGCAGAGTAGAGCTGCTAATTTTTATAGGGCTGTAGTTACTTTTAATGATGGTTGTTGTCCATTTGCTGTCTACAAAGAAAGAAAAAATATTTTATATAAATCATTTGAAATGTAACATTAATAGTATTTCATATGGGTTTTCAATTACAATAACAATGTAAGAAGAATAATCCTGGAACAGACCAAAAGTTGCTCTAGCTCAGCACTTGCATTTTACAGAAAGCTGTGGGAATTTCTTTACCTTCTTAAAGAAAATGCAAGAGTTCTTTGGTGGTGTCCCAATTCTCAACAGTTTGCAGCTCAGGGATGTACTTAGCAAGAAACAGCACTTATATATAAAACACCCATCAGACTTCTCTTCCATGAGGTCTCCTAGTATCCCTTACAATCAAGTACTTTTTAGCATCTAGAACGGGAAACCCTTTCCCAAACTGCTTTTTATATGCTAAAACATCTCCTAGAACATAAATTATTAACAAGGACCTCTACAGCTTCCATCAAGAGGTCTGAAGTCCTCATGCAATTTGGACAGTACAACAGAACTGCACTAAGTCTAATTTGGTGAGGATAGAAAAAAATAAAGATGTTTTGCATTTCACTGAAATTTCACTGAATTTTTAGAGTTGGAAGGGACTGTAGAGATCATCTAGTCCAACTCCCCCACCGAAGCAGGATTGCCCAGAGCTAGAGCATGTCACTCAGGACTGCATCCAGGCGGGTCTTGAAAATCTCCAGAGAAGGAGACTCCACCACCTCCCTGGGCAGCCTGTTCCAGGGCTCTGTCACCCTCACTGTGATGCAGTTTTTTCTCATATTTGAGTGGAAGTTCCTGTGTTCCAACTTATGCCCGTTGCCCCCCATCCTCTCACTGGGCA
>BJBW01011029.1:0-19623 GCA_004320125.1 Scolopax mira | reverse complement strand
CTAAGTCCTTTCTTTGCCTGTTGGACATTTCAGCTATTCTTTGCAGGACCAAATACTGACAAATTATTACTGACAAAAAAAAATTAAAAATAAATACAGGCAGCCATGCCAGCGCTGTGCTGTGAAGCCAAGGGCTAGGGACAGAGTGACCCAGCAGGCAGCTGATGGCACAGAAGGGTAATGGGGACCCACTCCAGGCCTGTGTCCCTCTGCCCCACTCCCCTCCCACAGCCAGCGCCTTCACATTCTCATCTCTGGGAAGCCCAGGCCTGAGAGACTCAGCAGCAGACTCGGCTCCTGCCAGGGACATTCCCCCCTCCGCCCGGCAGGGGCCTCGCAGCGAGCCACCCTCACCACCGGGCTGCTCACCCACGGCCGGCCGCCCTCCTTAGGGCACAGCCCCGTCCCTGCGCCCGGGGGGGAGGATGTTTTATTAACCGATGGGCTCCGGGGCCGCCTGAGGCAGCCGGGGAGGGACCGGCCTGGCCGGTGGGGGGAAGGGAGGGGCAACGGCTCCGGCTCCCTCAGGGCGGTCCCGTGGCGGGTTGTGAGGGACGTGAGGAGGGAAGGCGCGCGAGGCAACTGCGCGTACCCAACCGCTCCCCCCTCCTTGCCCTTCTGTCACGTGCCGCGGGAGCCGGCCCGCTGCCGCCTCAACTGGTTGGGAAGGGCGGGGAGGGGCGGGGCGGGGCGGCTGTTGTTGAGGCGTTATTGTTCCCGCCGCCGCCGCGCTCGGTCCGCCGCGCCGCGCCGCGCTGCGCTCAAAAGGTAACCATGGCGACGGGGACCGCCGGGCCTTGCCCGGTCGGTACGCGGCGAGCCGCGCCCCGAAGGGTTCCCGGCCCGGTCCCCGGCCGCGTTCTTGGCATACCCCGCTCCGCCGGGATCCCCGGCCTGGCCTCCCCCCGCCTGGGTGCCAGACTCGAGCGGGGGCCCGGGGAGACACCGGCTCCTCCTGCCAGGCCTTTGGAGGCGGCTGAAGGGAGCCCGCGGGGGGGCCTGGCCCGCAGTCTGGCCGGGAGGTGGATCACCCGGAAGTGCTGTGTGAAGTCAGGGGGTGCTTGATGGGTGCTGCACGGGGGCCCAAAATTAGGGGAATTGCCACGCCCCTCATTTACAGCCCTTCACCTGTCCCTTTGCTGAAGGGGCCTGTTTGATTGCAGTGCTCTCTCCTTTTGCAGCCTGCACTGAAAAGCAAAGATGATTCCACTGCAATTTCTGCTCTACCTGTGAGCCTGTCACCTGTATGCCACCAGTCCCCCCTCCCCCATGTTCCTCATTCGATGCACTTCAGGGCCTCTCCGAGCTGTGTCCCGTGCTTGGGCAGAAGCTGTGAACCTCTCCAGAAAGTTGTTTTTAAGGTAAGCATGGAAGGGAATTATCTTGCTCTTCTATGCCTTTTGCTATAGCAGATTCCCCTCCTTCCTTTGCTGATTATGTCTGTTCACTGAGATCATTGTGGAAGACTGACCCATCAAGTAACAAATAAATAGATTGTTTTGCTCTGCATTAAGAAATCGGCAGTCTGAGCAGCTTTTTATGTGATCACCAGCTTAACAGAGCTGCTGCAGAGAAGCAGGGCTGCCCTGTTCAGTAGTAGGTTATTCCCAGGTTGGATTAGATTTATTTTGGAAACGTGCTGAGGCAGGTCTGCATTAATAAAACCCATCTCCTCCCAGAAAGAGACAGTCTTGGGGTAATTTTTTCTCTGGGGGAAAAGAAGGTTGGCACAGCTGATCTCTTGCTCCAGTGATGGCATAAGGCATCATTCATTCTGTAGGTTTTTTGTTCAGATGTACCAAGTGCCTTGGGTTTGCAGAGGAATTTGGCTTTCAAACCGCAGTCCTAGGACAGGGTGATACAGGAGCAGGCTGCTGGAGTACAGACCAGAGCGGCGGTCCTCTCCCAGCTGTGCACCCCAGAGTCAGTGTGCTCTCACTCACTCCTCTTCCATCTCTCTGGTGTATTTTGAGGTAACTGCCACAACACACCATGTAAACAAGGTGCTGTAAACGTACCCACTGTCGCACAGACCACAGCTCAGTGATTATAGAAATCTTCCAGGAGATGGAGGAAGCAAATTGGCTCCTGGGTAAAGGCTGTTAAGGCTTTTGCATCGCGGCTTCCTTCTCTGTTTGTGTTTTAAAGCAGCTGCACTTGTGTTTGAAGAGTTGTCCTTTTGCCTTAATGGAGCTTCAGGGCACAGAGGCCTGATGGAAGAGGTGACAGTGTGGGAGGTCCAGGTGCCTCTGGACTTACTTTCTCAATAGATTCAGCTCAGAGTAACTCTGTGTTCTTTACTAACAAGTCTGAGGAAATCAGTTGCCATTTTGGGATGACCATACTTGAGAGGGTTTTTTTTTTTTCCCCCTTTTTGCTTTGGGCTCAAGGCACATTGTGGCTGCATTGTACCTTGTCTGCTTTAGGGTGTAACAGATGTCTTCTGCACTTCTGCTGACAACAAAACGGATTATAAAAGCTGGTCAAACTAGTGCTTTTTGTTGTTTTTTCTTTAAAAAAAAAAGAGCCACTAATAAACTACAACATACAGTCTTCTCTGATGTAAACCTGCCTGGCAAACAGCAGTTCAGATGTTCGGCTTTTGTTTTTGAAGACGTTATGAGAACCTGCAAAATGTAATTAGTGTTCTCAGTGTTCTTGGGTGAGAGAGGGATGGGCAGAGACTGGAGTGAACTTTGGCTGTTGATTTGGGTTTGTGCTGGTTTCCCACTGCATGATTTTTTGCTTTCATTGAGGCAGCCCTATTCCAGGAGGGATAGGTGGCAGCCCTCGCTTTGAAGAGTAATGGAAAACATGCTATTAAGAGTTGGAGCACACCTATTTGTTTTCCGATCTATTATATTTCCATTCAGAGCATCAGTGCAGCCAGCCAAAGTGTTGCCTGGTTTTGAGCAGTATTTTCTGCTGCCTTTAGAGACCGCGGAGCACTGAATTTAGTCAAAGTGTTGCTTATTTTCCTCCGTTATCTGTCTGCACTGATGCTCTGAACTGAAATAAAATAGATTGAAAAACAAATTGGTGTGCCCTGACTCCTAGTACTTGGTTTTACATTTTCCTCTGGGAGAGCTGCCTGCTCTGGCCCTCTGGAGCTCCCCAGAGAAAGATAATGACCCCTCAGCCTCTTCCAGCACTACAAAGACTGAATTACTTTTGGTGGGAGAGGTAAGAAAATTGAATTGCAGTATATGATTTTCTGGCTTTCCAATAACCCCCTTTGTAAGGTCATCATCTTAGTAACAAGAAAACAGGAAACTGGTAAACACTCACAAAAAGTATTCAAATTCTGGTTTAAGGCTGTCACTGCCCTTAAGTCCTTTGAGCTGAAAACAGAAAGTTGCCCATGCCCAGGTACCAGGCTGCTGTGGTACCTGTGGGACTGTGGGGCCAGGGAATGGAGAGAAGGAATCTCAGCTTTCTGTCCTGCCACATTTACTGATTTCACGAGTGTTTTAATACGAGCCTTTGAGTGAAGTGCAAAATGTGTAGAGGTGGGTGAGCTCTGCACGGGGGCAGTGAGCCTTCCTGGGCTGTGACCTGCACTTGCTTCAGTGTCCACTTTGGATTTTAGCTCCCATGAGCAGAAAGCAGAGAGGGTTTTTGGGCTGTTCCTGGGAGAACCTCTGATCCGCTCCAAAAGAAGTGGAATTTCCTTAGGAGAAGAAGTTGGATTCTTCCATTTTGCTTATGTCATTCTGTCCATTTTATTTTTTTCTGCCTGCTTTGTTTTAGCTTGTTAGAACTTGTGTAGGAATTGCTTTCTTCTACTTCTGCAGCAGGTAGATGGGTGGCTTTCAGTGTCACTGTCCTTGCACGTCGCTGCACGGCCCTGTGCTGGCAGCAGAGGGAGCACAAGGCTG
Source organism: Scolopax mira (assembly GCA_004320125.1). Classification (NCBI taxonomy): domain Eukaryota; kingdom Metazoa; phylum Chordata; class Aves; order Charadriiformes; family Scolopacidae; genus Scolopax; species Scolopax mira. The sequence continues at coordinate 15,745 of BJBW01011029.1, read as the reverse complement.
CGGGTTTGTGCCTTTGAAAAGCTGTGATGGTTAATTTCTTGGCAGGCAGCAATATATTATTTTTTTATTTCTTTTTTTTGAAAGCTAAAAGAAGCCTGCTCCATGTGCATCGCAAGGAAGAATTTCAGGCATGGAATGCACCTCAGGCTGGCCACTGAGATACTACTAATCAATGCAGGAAGGAGCTTTTGGCATTATTTTATTAATGCCAGCAGATATGTTGACCGACACCTTGTAAAACCCCTTAATTATGGAAGTGAGGGGCATACAGAATCTTTTTTCTAAGGCCACAGCAGCATTAAAATTCTTTCTGTGCCTCATCATGAGCTTTCTGATGGTGTGAGGCTGTGGCAGCCTCATAACTGCATGGGAGGGATGGTCTCATCTGTGCATGGCTGGAACTCTATCTCTGTAGAGTCTAATTGCTGAAGTGCTCAGTCCCAAATTTCAATTATCTTTTGATGAACCTGGTGACGTGGATGGCTTTTGAATCTGTTGAATATAGATCAAAGTAATTATGTGAATAATGAAGAGAATAAATTTAATTTGGAAATTCCTTTTCAATTCTATAGCTAGAATTGGGTGGTCCTGTTTCCTCCTCTTCTTTGAAGAAGAATTGTTGCCATCAACATATCCTTTTTGTGTCTTCTTGTGTAGCTTAAAGAAAAAGACACGATCTCCTTGAACTGTGGAAGTGTATGATAACAGAAAAACCTGAGAAAAGGAAGAAAGAGCTGGAACTGGGCAGTGGAGAGTAATGTTTGCTGCAGACCCTTTCTGGACCTCCTGTACTTGTGAGGCTCAGAAAAAGGGACTTCTTAGCTGAAGTGGGTGACCTGAGAGCAGTCGCAGGTGGTAACTGCTGCTGAAAGATGGCAGGAAGACATTTATTGACATGTGGTCAAGCAGGCACTTTTGAAAATTTGGCTCATATCGATTGACTTCACAGTCTCATTGGAAATGCATGGAATGAAAAATCCTGAGCCACCTCCGTGCTCTCCCTGGGAAGGTGGCAGGACCAGGCTCAAGGCGTTGAGAAACTGAGACAAGCAAGTACCTCTGTCTCCTTTGCTCCTGTGTCTGACTCACGTGAGCTGGTATTTGGAAGAGGGAGTGCTTGTGTGGCTCAGGTATCAGAGGTCCCAGAAGCAGCCCACTTACACCATGTTTTACCTGAAGTTTGAAATTTGGAAGAAGTCCCTGGTGAGACTGCCACCAGAGAGGGTGCAGAGAAGCAGCTTTAAGCTGAAAAAGTAACAAATGGCTTTTTCTTACCAGTGGTGCTGGCAGAGGCAGATGGCTCATACCCTGTAAGCACTCTCTGCTGCTGTAATATTAGTTACCTGCTCTCAGAGAGATGCCAGTTACGCTGCCAGATCTCCTGAAAGCCATCTAGAAGATGGCTGGGAGATGAAGCCAGAGACATTCAGGTAAGAGGTGAGGCATGTAACTTAACAGTTAGAGTAACTATGGCAGTGGAGGGTCCTCCCCCAAAAATCCTTTCTCATTATGAGTCGGCACCTTGCTGGAAGAGAAGCTTAAGCCAAACCCCGTTTATTGCATCTGGAAATCTAGGAGGCAGTGACCAATGAGAAATCACATTGCTGGTGGTGGTCCCTTCTGCCATAAGCTTTGAATAAAAGCCTGAAGTATGTTCTAAGGAGGAGGCAATTGTCTTGAGGATGGTCTTGGCCATCACACCTCGTTAAAGAATGTCCATTCTCTTTGTCAGTACTGGGTCTTTGGGTGTTTATAATTAAGGAAGTAAACTGTATTTAAACAAATAAGTCTGATCTAATTGCTCAGGACACGCTTTCCAGTGCTCTGAGTTGCTGTAATAAAGAAGGGAAAGTGCTGCTGGGCTGCTTAGAGCTTCATTGTTTTGAGCTATCATGGGCAAATATATCTTTTGTGTTCTTGCCAGGAATAGAGGGAGCAGACGGCGCTGCTGCTTCTTCCAGCTTGCCACGGTGGAGGCAAGAGGTTTTATGCAGAAGGGTATTCATGGCAAAGTGAGCAGACATCTCAGGAAACATTGATGTTCCTATTGTAGGAAGAGCCACAGTGACTATTATTTAACCAGCAGACCAAATTTAATCTCAGATACTGGAATTCCTTCAGCTTCAAGGAAAGAGTGGGTGGACTGAAACCACTATTACATTGAATCTGTCAAAAGAAATGTCTTTTTCTTCTCCCACCACCACCAGCAGCTCTGCTGATGGCAGCCTGGTTACTGGTGATTTACAGTGGTGTGGGAAGAGAGCAGGGCCTGTGTGTTTGATAGGCTGGAAGTGCAGGCAGCTGGCCCTGTGGATCTGGAATGAGCAAAGTAGCAGAGATGAGGTGCAGCTTCTGGGAAGCAGGAGGATGGGTGTCAGTGACTGCTTAGGTTCCCTGTCTTCCAGAAAAGGACCCACCTGCCCTGTGCTCTTCAAAGGCATTCAGATGGAGAGCATGATACCTCTGCTTTGAGCTGATGTCAGGACTGATCTTACCCTGGTGGTTGGAAAGCAAGTCACTTCATCTTTAAAGCACGAAGGAGCTCTTGGCTGGGCAGGAGAGCTCCCATGCTCAGGTGGTATCCACCAACCAGTTGCTCAGCCGGCTGGAGCTTTGATATGAAGCAATGTCTCTTGTCTTGAAGCCCGTCTCCCACTGCAGGCAGTGTCCTGCAGAAGGACAGCCGGGGTCCTGTCAGTGGGCAGGAGGTCCTGCTTCCTGCAGAGTCTGAATTCCAGAGGGGCTGGTGCTCTGCAGGAACGAGACCCCAACCTGGCACCCAGTATCTGTTTGCCACTGGCAATTTGGTACAAGCTGGGAGTTGCTCTGAGTCTGCCTTTGTGTGAGGCAGTGCTTCAGGGTGGTGTATGAGCTTCAGCTCGTTAAAGCTCCTGCAGTGATGATAGGCAATATTGCTTCTCTTCTCTATGAGAGTAGGAAGCTGGGTGCAAAGATGTTAAGCAGTTGAATGTTATGCAAATTGTGTCCATCCAGGTGCTCTTCCTCTGGTGCTCACGCTGGTTTTTTTCAGCATCATTGCTCCCACCAGCATTAGGCTTCCTAGTGGGTGGACAAGACAGTAACGTCTTGTCTAGTTTAGATAAAAACTCCAGATATCCTGCTGATAAAAATTCTGTTGGCAGATGTCCTATCTGTACTCCCTCCTGCAATGTTGGGAGAAAAAGTAAAAGGGGTAAATAGGTATTTGGTATATTCTGGTAAATAGGATTAGGGCTGTGGACTTCTGCAAGAAATTATAGCTTGGGGGAAAAGCTTGTAAATCGATGAATTTGGACCGTGGTGTGCTGAAAGCCCTGGGCTGGGAGCAGACCTCAGTTTCCAATGCTTGCATGCCCCGCTGAGCTTAGCAGCGATGCGGGGAGAAAATTAACTGCTCGCAAACCACTTTGTGCTGTGCAGGTCAAAACCAACACCTCAGATTCTCCTCTGTGTTTGGAAGATGGTCTAAACAGGTCCCTCTGTGCTGCTTCCCTACCTGCCTTTTCAAAATCGGCTCCTGAATCCAGCATCGGTGCCTGATCTGAAGAATATTCAAACCTTCAGCTCTGACAGGGGCACATCAGGGAGTTTTCTTCTCCATTTTATAACTCCTGGACTTAGTACTTGTTTCCAAGCTCTTTCTGAAGTATTTTTATTTGAGCAGTATCTAGACCCTTCGCCTCTAGTGAGGTAAGTTGCTGCATTTGAGGAGCAGGAGTTCAGAAGGGCCTCTTCTTGCTTCAGCCACTGAACTGCAGCACAGCGAGCTACTAGGTGGTGTAAACCAAAAAGTAATTTTTGTGTGCTCTTTCTGTCTGTCTTGCTAGTATCTGAGCAAAGCGCTAATGGGATCCTTTGTTTTTTCACTAGCTGGGCTTTGTGGAAGCGGAGACCACAGTGAGAGGAGCCCAGGAGCCTCTGATGCCATGGAGCTTCCTGGTTACAGCAGGCAGCTGCTGCAGCAGCTCTGTGCTTTCTGCAGGGAGCAGCAGTTCTGCGATTGCACCATCTTCATTGGGAATGTTCATTTTAGAGCACACAAGGTGGTTTTGGCTGCTGCCAGCCTGCTTTTTAAATCCCTGTTGGACAGCACAGACCCCATCTCCACTGATGCTTCTGTGGTGACCCCGGAGGAGTTTGGGCTCTTGTTGGAGATGATGTATAGCAGTAAACTCCCACTGGGGAAACACAAATTTCACCAAAGTAATCTCTGTGGCAGATAGTCTGCAGATGTTTGATGTGGCTGTTAGTTGCAAAAACCTCCTCAGGGACCTCATCAGCTGTTCGGCTCAGGACCCGGTGGTGAGAGGAGTCTCCAGCCAGGCAGCAGACTCATCAGGAAACCATGCTGAAGCTGATAATCTGCCTCAGTCTGAAAAACCTGCTGAAGGAAAAACAGATACCCTTACTCTTCAGAGAGTTTCCCCTTCTGCTATCACTCTAGAAGCAGAAATGGAAGCAGATGTTTCTCCTCCTGGTCAGGAACTTGCCATGGGTTCTCCAGGATGCAATGCCAAGTGACTCCAGATCCCTCCAGGAGGATTCAGGCTCTCGCCCTGCTCAGCCCAAGCGGGATAGCGGTGCAGAAGAGGAGCTTGCTGATCCTCTGGAAGATAAAGAAGGAGCCAGGGATTTAGGTGAGACTTTATGGGTCTGTGAACAGCATTCCCTTTTATTTGCAACTGCTTTGGCTCACATTTTCCTCTTATGGGGGACCTTTTCCTCTGTGTTTGTTATTTTTAGTTTGTCCTGAGTTGTGAGCAGTGCCAATGTGTACCCCCTTTTTTGCAGGCACTTGATTCCTTGGCACTGTGCGATACTCCCCTTGCCTTTGCAATTCCTTCATTCTCACCAGAATGCTCACTTTACCAGAACCAGAGCGAGCAAAACTTTCCTTACCCCTCACGTGGTTGCACCTGACGTACAGCGGGGTCTGCGCCAGTGCGGGATGTGAGGTTGGAAGGCAATCTGTGTAACATTAAGTGAGCAGAGTTGCCTGCTAATGCTATCTTATCCTTTTAAACTCCTGTTCAGCATGGGAGGGAAATGGAGGCTGCACTGGGTTTAAAATAAATGTTCCATTTTTAACTGGTGTTAAATAAACTGTTGGTTTTCCCTCCAGGCTGCGTGATATCTTTAGAAGGGATTTGTGAATCACAGTTCCCCTATTATAGCTGGTGTGCTGGTTACAAACTGATGCCTTTCAATCACATCATGCTTTCTGTGAATCCCTTCAATTAGCAAATAACTCATCTTGTTTCTCTCACACAGCAGCTGAGAGCAAAAGCTGTAAACTGGATTTCTTTCTTCAATATGAAAGTGTTTTCTCTAAGGCTCTTTCTGATGCCCAAGCTGTGTTGAAAAGACTAGAAGAGTGCAGAGGAATTGGTGCCTCTTAAAAGGAGGTAGGTGTGTTTACTTGGGTAAATGATACAAGTTTTTTCTTCACCCTGCTGAGTGCTAGAATAGTTTGTTTCCTGTTTAGGAAATTGTTTCATGGGCAACTGGGGATCTGGTACCTGGTTGTTTCAAGGGCAGGATGTGTCCAGCTGAGCAAGCCCTGGAGAGAAGCATCTGCAAGAGCAAGCTGCTCATGCACGCAGGTAAAGAAGTGTGTGTCCTGCCCTGAAGACATACTCCTTGTGTTGTAGGAGAGCTCCAGCACTGATTCCTCTCCTCCTGTTTATGGCATTTGCTTTGGGAACTGTATCCACTCATAAATGACTGACATATGACATCCCAAAATAGACTTGCCAAGTCCTAGGTGAGGGCTTGCCGCGGAGCATCTGCTGCACTCTGTGGATGGCAGGCAGCTCAGGGGGGAGGGAGCCTCGTGGAGGGGTGGTGGGTGCCTCCTTGCAGCGCTTCTCCTGGCCATGTGCTGCTTTGAGAGCAGTCACTGCTGATGAACGATGCTTGAGTTACTGCTGGAGGGAATATTTGAGCCTGCTGCTTGGTTAATGCTGCAGGATACTCTGGGCTCTGAAGAAGGGTGGCCAGGTCCCAGCTCTCACACTGGCCCAAAGGCACCACAGGACCAGCAGGTCCCTGTTGGTGTGACAGTGGGGCAGGAGGACATGGAGGATGATGGTGGCAGTCGGGGCAGGCACTCGCCATGGTAGGGGCTGCGAAAAACCTGTGGCTACTTTGGAGTGAGGATGGGACTGTGCTTCTCCTCACCCCAGCTGTTTTTCAGCTGATAGTGTTTTTCATACCAGGCTGCATGAACCGTCCTGTGTACCTTTTTTGTGTGTGGAAAAAGGAGAATGTGACTTTTATTGACAGCTTTTTGGTGGTTCCATGGTGATCTGAAGCTGAGAAACACTATTCCCCAGGTCAGGGACTGCGATGCTGTCTAGGTTCCCATGTGCTTGCTGGCTGGAAAGACATCTGGATTCAAGTCACTTGGTCCTTCCAGTACCAGTATGACCGTCGGACATGGGATGTTTTGGCCGTGGTGGCATTCTGCTTTTAAAAAATTAAAAAATTGCTTTTTGAAAGGCAATGTGTTTATTCAAAGAAAAAAAACCCGAAATCATATGACAACAGGGAGGAGAACTCCCTTGAATCAGGGAATGCGTGTTTCTTTTCTGATAAGCATTAAAATGTTCTTGGAGGGAAGCAAATGTTCCCTGAGCTGCTGCCCCTCCTGATGGTGTTGAGCTTAACATCTCTGGGGCTTTAGGAGGGAGATATAGGTCGTAGTTTCTGTTTGTAGTAGCAAGCCCAAGCCTGACCAGGCTGACAGGTATTGTGAGTACATTGCTCACAGCATGCCCATGTGTCCTGAGAAGGGTTGGGGTTTGGTATGTTTGATTGTTGCCCTGATGTGTCAGGTTTAAGGTTTTACCTATTCTGTGCCTTGGCAACTGGAGCAGAGCTGGAGAGGATGGCACTGCCAGAAGGGATCTGGCATCTCCCTGGCATTGCCTGTGCTGGCATCCCTTCCCTTGCCCTCGCTGGGCAGGTGGGCAGAACCACAGTGGCAGAGTGCCCAGGCAGGGCTGCTGCCTCCCTCCTGCTCTGCCTCCCAGCCTTGTCTGCTATTGCTGTGCAGTAACTGTTATTTTGTGTTTCCTCAGCACCTCCAAGACCCAGCGGGTGCCCCAGCCTCTGTGCTCCCAAATGAGCATTTGCAGTGAGATCTGAGTGAGAGGTTGTGGAGCTCGGGGACAGTTTGGGCGTCTGACTGCAAAACAGCAGCTGGACAGTTTTTCTGCAGCTATAAATAAACGCTGAATAAATGAGAAATGGATTTTCTTTAAGCCTTCACAAAAAAATCACTTCTCGGCTTTGACAGGCATGAAAAGTGTCAGGCCCCAGGCAGTGGGGGGGCAGGCTGCAGCCTGTTGTAAGCCGGGGCTCAGCCAGAGCTCCCCTCTGGGACAAGCAGGACCTGAGACGCTGGCATTGAGCCTGGGCTCTGTTTCCAGCAAAAGGAATAGCTTTTTCCCACAAGTACCTGGTGTTTTCTTCAGGGGAAACACAGTAGTGTGTTTTTGAAGTCATACTTAAAGTGTAAGTCCAGCTCCAAAGAGCCCAGCTTGGGGTGCGTAATTACGGCTGAGATTGTGCCATGGGTAGATGTCAATGGATTATTTTTTTTTTTCCTCTCTCCTTTTGCCCCCACTTTTTGTGTTACTTTGCTAGTTATTTGCTTGAAGTCTCTTAGGTGCCTTGGGCCAAGTAAAAGTTGGTCTGGAAGCCCCTGGGATACTGTTTAGCTACACTAAGTGGTGCTGCCAGGTGTGCTTGCCCTGCCACAGAGGAGACTGGAGATTGCCCACCCCTCCTGTGCATCCTTTGCTCAGGAGCCTTTTGTGAGTGGCTTATCCCTAAGGGCAGCAGCAATATGTTTTGGAGAGCAAAGCATGGGAGACTTACGGTGGTTGGTAGGGGATTTGCAAACCTGCCCCTGACACTGAGGCCATCCTGGTGTTGAGGCTTCTCTGGTCTCGGTGGCATTTTGCCCTGAATGTAGATTTCTGTTCTTTTGCTTGTGAGCTCGTACCCCCCTGGGTGCTCTGTTCCCTGTCTGCTCCCCTCTGCTCTTGCTGCCTTATTTCCTGCTACCTCCAGTGGAGATTTATTGGGCTGTGGGATTTTTCCCCAATGAGGCAGGGCTTGCTTTAGTGAGAATTGTTGCTTCTGTCTATGTTTGATGTTATATGTTCTGCTCCCTGGGCTGAAAAATGCAGATGTGTTGCTTTTCTGCGTAGGGAGATGTGATTTTGGGGGTTGTTTTTGTTTTAGAGTCTCTCTGTGTATCTCACATAAACTAATATCTAATTTGGTTCTGGCCTGGATGAAACCTGCTTGGAAATGAGAACAAAACTGAAATTGCAGTAATTTGGGGAAGCGTAGAAGAGCTTTGCTGGTGTCAAGTCTTATCTTCCTGTGCTCTCTTAGAGAAACTCAATTCAAATGATTGCACAGCTCATTTGTTCCCTCTACTACTGGGTTCAAATGAAGTGGGGAAGTGTTGATTCTCCCACGTAGCATAAATGTCACTGTGCTTGGGGATCATTGCCATTGCCTGTAGGCCTGTCCAATTATTGTCGTCCTTTGTTTGCAGCTGCAGGGATTTCTGGGTGCAGCAGAAGAAAGAAATTTCCTGTTATCTTCTGCATCCTGATTAGGAGTGATAGGTTGCGTGGGTTTTATTTTGTGGTGACCGAGCTGGAGAAGTTTTTCCTTCTTGTTCTGCTGTACTTGAGTGGAGTTTGGGCTGAGCTTCTGTCCCTCTTGTGTGGAGTGAGCAGGGGGTCAGCGTTCTCCATGGAGCCTTCTGGTGCTGGGGTCTGCTTCCTCACTCCTATACAAATGCAGGCTGGAATAAAGAGCACTACAGATTTCTGAACCAGAAACAGGAACATAGTTTTTCTTTGATTATTGTGTGCACAGTGATAGCTGATGGACCTCACGGTGCAGTCACAGCCTACGAGCTTCTTTCTGCTCCAGACCTGTACAGCCAGTCCCTGTGCTGTCTGTGCCACTGGGCCTGAGGGCAGTGGCTCTGTATCTGCAGATTTCTAGGTTTTGGTTTTTTTTTATATATATTTTCTTCACCTTATAGACATGAAAAATTAACAAGTGAAATACCCAAAGCAGCTTGCGTTCACAGAGGACTCATGATTAAGTTTCCTAAGGTTTCCCTGTAGTGCCTCCTGCAGCTTGCTGGGTGGCCAGTGCAGCTCTCCATGGGCACTGGAGGTGGCACAGAGGTACTGGCACCGCATTTACCATGTTCAAGGGTGGCTCCTGTAACTGAATGTGCCTTGGCTTGTGCAGGAGGGATCTGAAGGGAGCTGGCTGCTTCTGTCACCCCAACCCCGAGGCTTTCAGCCTGTCTCTTGCAGGTCCCTCCCTACCCTCCTTGGGTGCTGCGTTCACCATGCTCGAGAGAGATCACTCAGTAATTGGCACTAAAGTGGCTTTTTGCTGAGATATGCTCTTATGGTGGGAACAGGAGAGTGGAAAAGGCATGAAAATCCATAACCCTACTTGCCTACCTGCTAGTGGCTAGCTGGGCTAGTGGCTGCCCTGAGCTGCCCACATCCCTTTTCAGTCTCAGTTATGGGCCATCACACACTCGGGTGGGATGTACCTTACTTGCCCGTCTGGTTGATGGTGCCAGGACATCCCTCCGCTTGGTACAACACTTGAGCTCAGTGCTGCTCAGGCTCAGGGTCACTCCCTGCAGGGACAGCCAGCTCCTCAAGTATCCCTGTCCCAGCCCAGTCCCTCTCATGCTCCTGTTGGAGAGGGAGGTAGAGGTCTTGGAGGCTCTGGCTTTCTGGGAGTGTTGTGGGTCAGGGTGAGGAGGAGATGAGTGTCTGGCTGGGAGAACACAGCACTGTCTCAGCTCTTGCACATTTCAGAAGCAGCTTGTGGCTCTGCATTGAGCAGACTTAGGCATCTTCTTACCCAGAGCAGCAGGGGATGTTGGAAGGAGCAGGAGATAATAAGGAGCAATGGGGCAGAGCAGGAGATCCTGTGGTGGGACAAAGGGACACAGTAGTGTAGGAATTGATTGTGTTAGGAAAGAAATCTGGAAAAATCTGGAAGATGTGGAGATGATACACAGAGAGGTTGTTGTTCCCACTGAGCAACATGTCCAAGGAAAGGTCTTCCATGCGACTATCAGTAGCAGAGCTTTTCAATTTCTGAAAAATCATTTCCATTAGCTAAGGTCCTGCACCGAGGAAGGGCCGTTACCTGGAGCTCTGGGTAGCAAGGCTGCTCTGATTTTAATTTAAAAAAATTAAAATTAAAAAAAAAAATATTGTGATAACGCAAGGTGCTTTCCATCCATATTAGTGAAAACCTGTATTGGGCAGGGTGCTGAGCACCTTTAGGATGGTGAGAGTCAAGATATTTTGTGTTTTACATGATGTTTTTGATCTGGAAGGGGCTGGGCACGCAAACCTTGGGAACAAACATGATCTGGTTATCACGTCTCATTACAAATTAATGTTTGCGTTAAAAAAAAAAATACCTTTAAGCTTGTTCTTCAGCACGTCTGCAGCATCTCCTTTCTTCCTTTATAACAGAGCCCTTCATGTCCACGTCTCTCTGTTCAGCATGAAAACGCCGTGAGTGGGTAAGGGCTGGGACTCCCGCAGCGTCCCCTCTGTGGATACTCTTTGCAATAGGTCACTGCACAGTCGTGCTGCCCTAATAGATGAGTATTTACACCTGCCAGGAAAAGCAGGTCCACCATCCCCTGGTGCAGCCCCAAGCAGTTGCATTCAGTCTTTTTATCCTAGAAATAAAAATTACAATGACAGCAGAGAATAGCCACTCACTTTGGCGCGGGGCTGAGCTCTCCACTTCAAAGGTACTTTTATAGCATCCCTGGAGTCTCCAATAAAGGACGCCTGCTCCAAAAGGCTGGCATCACTCCTGGAGAGCTGGGGAGCCTGTGTCTTCAGGGGCAATATTTACAGCGTTAAAGAGCTCCAGGGAGATGGGAACAAGAGTTAAAGCTTATTTCTTTTCCTTTTATTTCCATAACGGTGCAGGCATATTTAACTCTGGTTGCTGTTTGGGGTCAATGGAGTGGATTTTGGAGCTGTGGGTGATTGCCAGGCATGTGAGATCCCACGGCACTTGGGGCTGGCATGTCTCATCTCCAAATCTTTCTTTAGGAGTCGTGACTCCGTTGTGACTTGAGGATGGGGATTCCTCAAAGTCCCACTTAAAATGCTCTCCGCTTTCTGTGCAAGTGACTTCTCCTTGATCTGCAGTGAAATCTAGAATCCCCTGCCTAGTTCTGGGCTTCCAAAGTAGTGGGCTTTACGTGACAATTTATCATATTCCTTAGACTTATTGTCATTTGGCTGTTGGGGAAAGAAATGAAGAGATGTATTTGGTAGTGAAATAAGTTCCAGTGTGTGAGACTGTAAAGACAAAAGCTGGCAGGGCTTGCTGCCCTCCTCCCAGGGCTGGTGGTCATAGACCAGACCAGGAGGGCAATGCAGGGCCTTGGCTGGTAGCGAGCAGCTTGTGTCCACTCAAAAAAAAAAAAAAAAACACCCAACACAAAAAGCAGAATCCTGGAGGTGTTGCTTGTAGGGGAGGGTTGGCTGTTACTAAAACCATCCCTGCATTTACCTGTCCTATTGCAGGCTGTGGCTGCCTGTCTGGCAGAGCCAGGGGAACAGTCGGTGTTCAAGAAGCTGCTGAGCAGAGTGAAAGATGCTCAGCCCGTGGATGCTGAGACCCTCATGTCTCCGCTGAAGCTGTTTCAAGATGTGAACCCCAAGCTGGAGGCAGCTTTGCTGGAGAGAGAAGGGAGCAGAGGAGAAGCCCAGCAGCAAACAGTAGGTGGGTACAGCCTCTGGCTTCTTGCCCTAGAGGCAAAGCAGGTCTCCAGAAACCCTGTGTCTGTACTTGGATACCGGGGTTTTATCTTATGCTGGCCAAGATCCCGGGGTGTTTCCGTCCCATAGCAGTGGGGTGCGGGCGGCGCAGGGCGCCCGGGGATCGATGGGGCAGAGCCAGCCTGGCTCAGGGCAGTTGAGCCTCAAAACTGAAAGCTCCTTTCTTACTCGAGTCTGACACAAAGCAGTGGCCTCGCAAACCTGGTGTTAACCTCCAGCTTGCTTTATGGCTTTGTGCTCTGTTAGATAAATGAAACGTTTTCCTTTCATAGAGTTTAAAGAGAATAGTAAAGTGGTTTTCCTCTGCTGCTTGTGCTTGGGCTGAGCTTTGCTATTCACTTAGATCTTTCAGTCTCACTCACTTCAGGAGCCTGTCAGTTCCTTCAGACTGACTCGTTTCTTCTCTTGTGTTTCTGAATCCCTTCCCCCCAGAGAGCACAGGGGAGGGAGAGATGCTGACCGCTCACTTGCCGGGACACAGGGAGGAGCTGCTCCAGACTGACACAGCTGAGCCCCATCGTAGAGTTCCTGGAGGTGGCAGAAGAGGAGTGGGTAGAAAAAAAATCAGAAATAAGGCAAACTCTGTGGGCAAGGGGTTGTGTGTGTGTGTCTGTGAGGCAGTGTCCTACCGAGTGGTTTTTCAAACTATGCTGGCCCCCCCAAGCAGTGTCACCTCCCCATGCACAGCACACGTGTGTTGTCTCAGGCTCTTCTGCACCGACTGGTGGGAACGGTGAATTTGTGAAGGCAACCTGAAGGCTAGGATGAACTTGCCTGGTGCAGTGACAGACCGCCCTGCAAGCGGAGCCTGGGACAGAGGAGGCATCTGATCTTCCTTGTGGGCCCTCAAAATGCTTTTTTGTGAGCCCAGAGAAGGATCTGTCATGGAGTTTGGTTTCAGCAGAACCACTAATACCTCTGTGCTGCCTGTCTCTTGTTACGTCCTCCGGTCATTGGTGTACCTTTCAGCTGATGCTCCCAGATCTTAACTCTTTTATTTAACTCTTATCATACAGTTCCCCGCAAGAGTAGCACCACCACTGACTGATCTTTTTTAAAATTAGTTTTTTGATATGTTGGATGCAGCAGTTGGTGGGGAGAATATTGCTTTCCTGTAAGCAATTACATTATGTGTGCTGATTTGTAGAAGCCATGAAGGACAAAATATTGTGTATAACCTGCTTTCCTTTCTGTTTTGGGTGGGGGACTGCCTATACCCTGCCTGTGCAGTTGAGGCTTGCAGGGTACCTTGGCACACTGCATTCAGTCCACAGCCTGCAGACCTCCTGCCCTAGTTTGTCACATCTCTTAGTTCCCCTGATGTGGCATTATAGCAAGTGGAAAGTCGTGCTGTTGTGCTCGGGTGTGTGAGTGCTCTCTACTTTCTGTCTGAGCAAGCCTGACCAGAGCCACGTCAGATGGGCTGAGAACCTCTGCCTGTCTTGTAAGTCCCTCAGTGGTGTCTTGGTCACTCGCAGTGACCAAGTGTCCCCCATGGACTGTCCACGGGTATGGGCACAGTATGGGTGGGAGAAGGTGCCAATGACAGAGACATCCACCTTGTCCTCATGGGCTGGGGTGTGACTGGTGGCTGAGAAATTTTGCCCTCCAAAAGCAGTGTGACTGAGCCTGGAATGGGGAAGTGAGAGGAGAAGGCAAGGTGGGAATGCAGCAAAGAGCTCAGCATCTGCTGGGGATAGTGTGGTTGTCAGCAGGGACCCGTGCAGCGGGGCTGGAGCTGAGCTCCAAGCCATGGAAGGTGCATCAGCAGTGGGGAGATGAGGATGTTTCATATTTATTATATTAACTGTTCTTGTTGCAGTACAGCCTTTCTTTAAAGTGTGCACCTTTCCCCTGCACTCTTTGATCTGTCTTTATGAAATTAGGTAGTTAAAATGCTGCCAGTTTTTATCTCCCTTCCTATTGAAAAAAAACCCAATAAACTTAAACCTGTTATACCATTATAATTCTGTTCCTTGGTCACAGGATACAGCCTTTAATTGCATCATTGTATGCAGTGATGAGGACTCCTGCCTCATTGGGTGAAGGGCTGGTGTTATTCAGCATTTCTTTTCATCGTCTTCAGTCACTGTGGGCTCCAGTTGCTGCAGAGCCTCCAAACCCTGCTCCCAGTACAAAATCCTGCTCCTCTCTCTGGGATCCCCTTGTTTTGGCCCATGGGTTCCCAGCAAATACCAAATGTGTTTGGGGAATCTCCATCAAGGCTGGGTGCAGAGCTGCTTCCCTGCTGTGGCACAGGAAAATAAGGCAGAAATTGCCAAGTGTGGACCAACCTGGGGGGGGTGGGTGTGTGTGTCCCATTTTTTTCACTTTTTTTCAGGCTTGGTTTATTTGGTTTTGTTGGGTTATTTTCCCTCTGGACAAATGGAAAAGTGCTTAATTATTTCAGAAGTTAAATTGATTAAAAGGGTGAGCCTGTGGCATATGTGCAGTTGAGATCTCTGGTGTCTGAGGTGCAGTACTGGGAAAACAAACGTGGAATTAGCAGCCACCTCTGAAGGTTTCATCTTACCTGATTAATCCAGGCTGCGCTAGAGCTCTGGGCTGGCAGAGATGAGCTCTAGTTCTCCAAGGGTTTATAAAGACGAGGCTTTCCTTTCTCTTCTCACAGGTGCTGCCTTGTTAGCTACAGATTTATTCAGCAAGACAAGCATGAGTTTTACCTGCAACAGGCATTTTTCTACGCAACTGGGTTCTCTCTGTGCCCAGTCCAAGCAATGCATGGAGCAAGTCTGATTTTCTTTGCTCATAAACCAGCACATGATGTGTCGTGAAGCCCCTTTGAAAATACCTGTTTGTCTGGGGAACTTTTTACCTAAAATTTCTGGTTTTTGAGTGCTTAACTTCATGGCTTTATTAGTGTTTCTGTAATGTGGGGAGGTAGGGTGAAGGATTTGAGTATGGATGCAGACTTTCATGAAGGAGGAGCAGGTTCCCTCTTGTGCTCCGTGTCCCATGACTTAATCACGGCAGAGCTCAGAGTGACCCGTCCACAGGAGAGCCCTGAACTTGGAGTGTCAGAGTAACTGGTGAAAACTTCCTGGCCAGGGTCTTTTCTAGAGGGGACCTGGGCATCTTGAGCTGTGTGTTTCCCTCCCCTCTGTCTCCAGTGTCTGCATGGCCCGTGTTCAAACAGAGCTGCTCCAGAGCTCAGACAGGTAGGAGTTACAACAAGGAGCAATCTGAACTGGATGCACTGGGGGATGGAGAGGCTTACAGGCCTGGGACTTAAATGCTTGAGTGGTGGGCTTGTGTGAACCTTACAAAGTTCAGCCAGACCAAGTGGAAGGTTCTCCACCTGGGTCGTGGCAATCCCACGCACAAATACCGGTTGGGTGGAGAACGGCTGGAGAGCAGTCCTGAGGAGAAGGACTTTGGGGTGTTGGTGGACTAGAAGCTCAACATGAGCTGGCAACAAGCACTGGCAGCTCAGCAAGCCCCCTGCATTCTGGGCCGCATCCCCATCAGCGTAACCAGCAGGGCAAGGGGGGGGTTCTCCCCCTCTGCTCCGCTCTGGGGAGGCCCCACCTGGAGCACCGTGTCCAGCTCTGGAGTCCTCAGCACAGGAAGGACATGGGCCTGTTGGAATGGGTCCAGAGGAGGCCATGGAGATGCTGGGAGGGCTGGAGCCCCTCTGCTGGGAGGACAGGCTGAGAGAGTTGGGGGGGTTCAGCCTGGAGAAGAGAAGGCTCCAGGGAGACCTTAGAGCCCCTTCCAGTCCCTCAGAGGCTCCAGGAGAGATGGGGAGGGACTCTGGATCAGGGAGGGGAGCCCTAGGAGGAGGGGAAAAGGCTTGACATTGAAAGAAGGGAGATGGAGCTGAGATGTGGGGAAGAACT